>JZLH01S0609871.1:0-12566 GCA_001188425.1 Eucidaris tribuloides | reverse complement strand
TCCCGAAAGTAAGAGCCAGTCCATATTATTATTATTAACCACATCAGACATCTAGAGCACTGAAATTACATATTGTGAGCATCCTTATACCTCTGCCTGCAAAATTCCTTTAGCTGGGAAAACAATACTGTACCGTCAGTTTAGCACGATTCGTTTCATCACTTTGCTCTAACAGCTCTACATACATCTATGCAAAAAGAAACAGTTCAAGAAAGTTACAGGTGCAGAGTTTCAAAACTATCAAATTTCAAACATAACGTCGAAGACGAAATTTCAAAAACGGCACACACACACACAAATCCAAAACATGTTCATTGTACGATTGACGCGAACGTCTTGTGAACGTGCCAGGTCAAGTTTACGTGCAAACAAAATGGAATTTCGCTTCATGTGCGAGCGCGAGCGGCACGGCGGCAGTTCAGCTGTGGTGCAGTGATTGTATATTCCTCCTAAGCTACAATACCCGGATGTTGGCTCGAGCGCTGTTTAACACGCATTTTGCCATTGACTTTTCTGAGCGGTCAATACGGGAAAATAATTGACCGGTCAATAATTATTGAGGTCTAAGTTGGGCAATAAGGGATTAAAGCTGCCCAGCTCAGATGTCTGATACGGTTAATAATAGTCTTTACATTTTTATGAAATTCCTTCTGTGTCATATTTCTCTTCTGTGTATAGCTGGGGATACTATTATAATCCGAAAATGAATGTGATTTCTGTTTTGCTCTTTTACGAATTGAGGTATTGGACTGGGAACTTATATTCAATTTTGACTTTGCAGAACACTGTACCAATATTATCGACATTATTTTCTTCATATACATATGACATAAATTAGGTGGTGATAAACTTTTAAGGGCAGTATGTAGTTTTGGTAAATAGAGAAAAAGAAAATTTTTACTCCTAATTTGATATTGTTAAAATATATAGACCTATATCATCCATTAATGACAATAAGAAATAATCCCTCCATGAAAATCACACGCTCTAGAACACTTCCTTATTTTTGACAAATTGTTGAAAAAATGAAATGTATACATAGTAATCTGCTTACTGATTACGTCACTGACAACGTCATAAACAATTTTCAGTTGGTTTGATGTTTTTTTCGTACATCAAGCTTTACAAAACCATCCCTCGTAAAAGATTGATACAAATTTATGTCTTATTAACCAAAAGTAAACTTGGGCTTTACATTTTATCTAAAAAAAATTGTGCCAGTGAAAAGCGTCCTCTTTTTGGCAATTAGAAAATACTCTTGTGAGATGATGCCTGCATCAGTGACGTGATGCTTGCATCAACGTCAAGAGTGTAGTTAGTTTTTAAATAACGTTAGTTCTATTCAATTTGTTTGAGATATGTATATTTGAAAACAAAAGGGTAAAATCATAATTGTGTCACTTTTACAACATTCCCTCGTAAAAGTGGCACAATTGTTATTTCACCCTTTGTTTGTTATACAACATAATTATCTCGAGATTAAAACGACTAAATTGGACAGAACAAAACGGCATTTAAAAGCTAAGACTATGTTCTTGATGTACACGTAACCATCGTCACATTACCATCACAATAGTAATTTCCAATTGCCAAAGAGGGCGTTTATTACTTGCAGAACAGATGTCGTGCATATTACTAACATCATAAGGGTCAGTGTAAACCCACTGATTTGTTTAGAAGTTTATTACCTCTATTAAATTCATTTACCGTTTGCAGGGGAACTAAGAAGCAACTAAGTTCCGTTTATAATTTGACTTTCAGTTATCTGGTCAATACAAAAAGTCGAAGTAAATGGAACTTAAAACCTTTTCATTCTGGGAAAATATTTTAAAATGTTATGTTTCACTCTTCGAAAGACAGGCAAAATTCTTCTATTTGATAAAATTTTGCATATTATCCAGCATACTTTACCAAACCCCTGTCCGGTCAATTCTGTTTTCTTTTCTCGACCCCAATTGATCCCATTTCACAATTGTGTAAATGTTATCCTCATGCAGCAACATAAAATGGCATAATTAATGTCTTTATACATAGTTTACCTGATGCTGTAGATAACCAAGTGTTTCATTGTCTTAATGTAAAAGATCGTGTAATTTAAAAGAATTGTGGATTTTTATTAATGAGAAGCAAATTGAAAAAGATATTTCTTCGATAAAATCGTTGCAGATAAATCAAATTATATTGATTAATGCAGTATTTTATTTGAAAATTATATTGATGAATAAAAAGTGTTGATATGGTAATTATGTTACACTTCATGTTGGGCGAATAAAGGATTATTGGATGAAAGAAATAGAGCTAAACAAACTGAGTGAGCCATTGCCAATGCACGGGGGCGCGGGGCTATTTCGCTCCCGAAATGGCAAAAAGAACCCCCGAAATGGTAAAAGAGCCCCAGTAAATTGCCATAGGGTTCAATTCAAAAGCATATCTGGAGAGCACTGAAACCGGGAAAAATAGCTCCCGAAAAGAAAATTGTAACTTTTCCCTGCTGACAAACCATATATGGAATTGTTACTTGTCGTTGGTCAGTTTGTTGCCTTGTTGCAAGAGTGTTTCTATATATCGATATAATGCGATTTTGGATAAAATAGCGACGTTTATACAGTATTAACTGGTAGCTGACGTAAGACATATTTTATTGAACATAGTATCAATATTGTACTTTGACAGTTTTAAGTGAGAGTGCAATTATATGTATGATAATCATCTACTGGATATTGAGCCACCTGTAAAATATTGTAAATGTGATCGATTCCTTTTAGGCGTTGTTGTGTCCTTTGTGTTTAAGTATTTCAAGTCGGATAAAGCAAAACATGCCAAGTCATATACATTAAAATATTCGGTTTGAAAATGCTGTCGACACTGGTATTATATGTATACAGTTTAAAGCATATGACTTGACACAAATAAACGCACACAACTGAGGGCCCTTGTGGGACAGCGTTTCGACCAACTTTCTATTAAAACATGCATGTAACTGATGCAAAACGTTTCCAAATTGCTGTATAGGCTGTTGCATGCAACTGCACACCCGGGTGGGCCGGCAGCGACTGCCGCCAAGACTTTGATTCGTGTTCGGGCAACCCTTGTTATCCCAACGTGTTATGCATCGATGCTCCTCCGCCGAGCATAGCTCCAACATGCGCCGACTGTCCGGCCAACTTAGAAGGTGACGGTTTCACTTGCGTCGGTAAGTTGGAATTGAACTCTGTAAATGTCGCGGAGCTAATTCCTACTTCATAAGGAGTGTAATTACCTTTTGGAGGTAAATTTCGGAGCTAACATTTTAAGAGAGTGGAAAAAAGACATAAATTTAGCTCCAAAACAATGACCACAGTAAAAACATGTGAGCTACATAATCCTCCATCCTCTACGTGTCTTTGATAAGGCCTAAAAAATGAAGCCCTTAAAAATTCCATTTCAAAATGATTATTTAGTGCTTTAAAAGAAGTGAAAATCAACAATCACTCAAGTTGACCGGATTCACCTGCCTATTTCCTCCCTAGATTTTTTGTATGCAGATCTAGGCTATTTTATCCTCTACCGGAAAAGAAATTGTTTATTCATGCATGTTTTGCCAGTGGCAGCATAACTTTTCAAACTTTTGTATTCCAGGGTGTTTATTTATCCATTTAAACAGTACTATGTAGCTTAGATATCAAAGTTTGACATCTTTTTTAATATGAAGGTCCACAATGTTAGCCTGTGTCTTTAAATATCTTCATGCAATACAGATCGCAACGAGTGCGGATAGTAGTCTAATAATTCGCTGTCACAGCTGGTGTACTAATAACTCTTGGTTCTTACACCCTGATTTCATGTGAGAGGTGGTTTCTCCCTTGATCACCAATGGTCGGAGTCGTCACGGTGGGACGTATATAGGATGTATGATAACATCAAAGCTGTGTAACATATTCATGGTTGGGAACAAAACACTGTATAGACAATTTCAGTTCTAACAATCGGATTAAAATGTTATTGGCGATTGTATCGTAAATTCCCCATTTTGACATGAAATGGAATTTTACTCGTATTTTAGTTTCAATTTAGTGGTGTGGAAAACGTGCTGAAGACAGCGAGTATAGGCCTAATGCGCTAATTGTTTGTGGTGTTAATCAGGGCGGCGAACGGGGGGGGACTTGGCCCCCCCACCCCCAAAAAAAAAATTGAGATAGCAAAATAATGCCCTTTTCTTTGCACAAACGAAATGTATGCCCTTTGATGAAATGAGCGCATGCCTTTCTTTAAATTGAAATTGTGCCCTTTGTGAAATGACCTTTGTTTAGTCTACTCATTTTTTGTCGATATTTTTCTTCTTTATATTCGGTTTTAATTTTTTTTTTGCCCCTAACGGGGCACGTATATGGCTACCAATAGATATAATTAGTATAATATATTCAACAAGCATTAAATTGTGTGCTAAAAGCAGATTTAGCATCTCTCTTAATTCCCTCATGTGGTAGGCAAAATTATGCCATGACTACTGTTCTGTCCCCCCCCCCCTATTGATTGAAAGGCAAATAATTCCTTTTTTCTAAGTTGAATGTGCATTATCTTGGTTTGAACACCATACTGAGTGCCTCAGTTGAAACTAGCAATTCGTCACTGGAGGTGATTTTTCATTTTTTTTATTTCATGTATTTTTGCCTCTGGACTGTCTGATGGGGAATAATAGAGAAAGAAATACTTTGTTGACAAAAAGAGGCCACATTATGTACCCTTAAAGGGGCTGTTGCGCCTCTCATCTTATAGAGCGCGTGCGGTTGCAAAAATCTGGCCCTCTCCAATGTTTTTTCTATTACAATGGCCCTATTTTTGATACTCTTTAAAAAAACGTGTTTTCTGTGAAGGTAACTTCCTACGGTCGCCTTTTTTCTCTTCACAAAGAAATCACTCGTTGAAGGAAAGAATGCCCTTTTTTCATTCAGCAAGACTTCAAGGTATTCGCAATGTGCGTTCATGACTTCTGTAATTTATAACGAAACTAGTTATCATCCTCTGCCCTCATAACGTATTTGCTCATTGATTCTTATGAGTTCGTTGATTGTCTTCCATCTTTTTAAGCACACTTGCAAATTCTGAGTTGTAATTAGCGCCGAACAGACCATAAAGCGCGATGGGCGTTTACATCTGAAAATTTTCAATTTATTCCAGAACCGCTGCTGCTACGCTCGCTCGGACGGTAGATACATGTACAGTATAGTCATGTTATAAATGATAAGAAATCCCCTTATCAAAAGGCTTCTCTGCTGCAACGATTACCTGATGAAACAAGAGCTACTATCAACCCAGAAAGTTGTGATCTAGACAGGGTTGTTCTTTATTTTTTTAAATACTACAAAAAATCAGTGCTGTTATTAGCGCCAGAATAGACCACAAAGCGAGTTTTACATCTGAAAATATCAAATTTTTCCAAAACCGCTCGCTCGCTATACGCTCGCTCGAGGATTATGTGTAGGCCTATAGATTTTATGTTTCAAATCGGAAAACATTTTAAAAAAAAGGTTGGGTTAGAGTTAGATTGCCGCTAAAAACAGCATCTTCAAGCAAACACCTAATCTGATGGTGATCTGCTTGCGCCCAATGCCCCTTTTGACATACAAGTGCCCTTTTTTGGCTTTGCCCCCCCCCAACCGAAAATACGTTCCGCCGCCCCTGGTGTTAATCAGTGAGGTCTGGTTTCAAATTCCACTTGCAGATAACTTTCTAAAAAGGCTCAAACCCCGGAGTAATGTGGTACAGCCTTGATGGGGAAATAGGCAACAATATCATACTTTAGAGAGCAAACGTATACCGGGTGTGTCACTCTGTATTGACTTCGTGTATGCATGAACCTACCAGATTTCGGGTAAATGCCCTTGTTTTAGCATGTTTGTGAACATTTCATGTTCGTGATTAAATTTTGAAATAATAGGTTGTTTTCATTAGTTTGTAATTGGAATCCAAAAAGAGGGGGGTTGAGTTTGTATTCGAAATTGAAAAAGTGTACGAAAATAAAAGTGTACTTAGAAAAAGGGTGTTTTTAAAACGCCAATTTGTACCCGTTTGATGAAAAATATAGAGGTAAAATTGGCTTAAGACGAAACACCGTGAATTAGGGGTCAAATTCTGGATTGCGGTAAGATCATAATTACATCTTTGAATACCAGGAATGTAGCTTTATCATACAGGGGCGTCGATCCATGTTTCGGATTGGGGGGCGGGGGCAAAAGTGAAAAAAAAATGTCCAGAATTTTCGGCGCGTTCTGCGCGCCAAATTGTAAAACAGACTTTTGCGTGCGAAGCGCGCCGAAAAATTGAGAGTTTGGTATGTTTAATAGTATTTTTACGCCATGTTTAATGGTTTTATAGTGCTTTCCAATGCATTTTAAAACATATATTTGCATTGCATATTATGAATTTTTCAAATTGTCAAAATTATTGGGGGGGGGAGAGGGGGGCAAATCGATATGTTTGCCGTCCAATATTTTCATTGGTCGGGAGATCCCTCCCCCATGATCGACGCCTCTGTTACCATATTAACTTTGTGGAATAAACGTTTTTGGAATAATCTCCAAAGTAATTTTGAAAACAATGCTAGTACCAGTTCGTGTATATTGTAAATTGTTCATTTCATATAAGTTCTGTTCAATTTGTAGACATTGATGAGTGCTCCTTGCAAACAGACGACTGCGATGTGAATGCCCTTTGCATGAATACCAACGGGTCCTTTATCTGCATGTGCATGCCTGGTTTTAGGAACACTTCGGTGGATGGAAAGACGTGTGAAAGTACGTAACTACGGGGCACCAGGTGTACCCTGTCTGCTTCTGTTACATAATCAATGACTTTGTTGCAAAATCACCCCACAATTTTTATTTTGTTACAAAATCAATGCGACCAAAAACTTCTGAGACAAAATTAAGTTCCATGATTTATTTTGTTACCAAATAAATATCACTCGTTGATTTTGTAACCAGATCAGATCCTCTTATTGATTTTTTGACAAAATGAAAGTCTAGCTCGTCATGATTTTATAACGAAATCAACCCTTACTAGTGATTGTTACGAAAACAATCCCTATACCTGTAATTTTGTTACAAAAATTATCTCCTGCCCGTGATTTTGTTGCAAAAATTTATACGAAATTTGGATTTTGTTGCAAAATCAATTCCCCGCAAGTGATTGTGTTACAAAATCACCAAACATTGATGAGTGCGCCATGCAAACAGTCGTCTGTGATGAGAATGCTCTTTGCATGAATACCGACGGTTTCTTTATCTGCATGTGCATACCTGGTTTTATACGAATGCTTCGGTGGATGGAAAGACGTTTGAAATTACGTAAGTACGGGGCGCCAGGTGTATGCACCCTGTCTGCTCTCTTGTTACAAAATCAATGATTTTGTTACAAAATCACCCCAAAATGTTTATTTTGTTACAAAATCAACACGACCAAAAACTTCTGTGACAAAACCACTTTCAATGATTCAGTTACAACCTCGTATCGAGATTTGATTGCAGTGCCCTTTAAACAGTTTTTAATTTATTCGTAATTGATCAAATATGTAGCAAACACGTCATGAAATTAAAGATATAGGACTATGCACGATTGTTTTCCCATATGGTAAGAGTTGTCATTGGGTTTCTAGTTAAGAATAAACTATGGGGTTAGGGTTAGGAGTTGGGTTCAGTCGCGTATGCAGGATTTGTTTGCAAAAATTGTCTTCGAAAAGTCGCATTTCGAGGGCTTTCAAAGAAAAAACAACTTCAGTCTAATGAATGAAAGACCGGGATTTTTTGTTTGTAAATGTCAGAAAAGAATAGTTTAAGATATTCGTGCACATTTAAAGATTGTGTCATTCATTTCATCTGCACGTAAAAACATGCATAAATGAAGTGAAATCAAGCTGAAATATATCAATGTGAAGATTAATTATACAATTAAACACTCTCATAGAGACTTGGGGTATAATATGATTTGGTGAAATCTGGACGCGTCAAACTTCATCTTTTCAAATTCTTCGGGAGATTTTTCAAAAATCCGCGACGTCAAACGTGTAGTGCCGTTCCAAAATTGTCGATCGGCGTTAAGCCTAACGGTCGTGCGGAGCGTTAGCGTTTAACCATCAGAGCGCTGCGCTGCGTTTGCGACGTTACACAAAAACCGCGATTCGCAGTTTGAGCCAAAATTGAAACTCAACGCGAAAGACAACATTCTGCGTAACATGTGTTATTAGTTTTTCTCATAAAACAACAAATCATGACGTTATGGCAATGCTCAACTCTTCAACACACCATTTGTAAGTACTAAACCACCGTTTGGTATTGATAATGAAGGGAAGTAATGGACTTGCAAATCCCTGACACAATCTTTAAACTTCTTTTAAGTGGCTAAATATCAGCTCAATTGAGTATTTTTAAATCAAATATGACCCAACATCAAAGCATTCACTTTAGTCGTTATCATGAAAACACGAGTAGGCAGGACTTAAATTCAACACCTAAATCGTTATATGAAGTAGATGTAAACTCATTCTAAGTTTCAGAGTCTGACCTCACTTACGACCTTGTCTCGAGACTCGAATGCGTTTACACAGTATGAAATTTATTCGTAATTGACCAAATATGTAGCACACAGGTCATGAAAATATTTCAGAATATAGGACTATGCACAATTGTATTCCCATATGGTAGGAGTTGCCATTAAGGGTTTCCAGTTCAGAATCGAGTTACACGATTAGGACTAGGAGTGGGTTCAGTCACGGATCCAGGACTTTAAAAAAATCATGTTCCAAAGTCAAATAATTTCGAGAGCAATTTTAGAGGAAAAATCGTCACCCAATGAATAAAAGATCGGGATTGGTTGTTTGTAAATATCAGAAGTGAATTGCTATAGGATATTCGTGCACACTAAAACATACTCTCTTCCTTCAAATGCCTGATTAATCTCAATTCGATATTTATATTTTATAAGCATTCACATCAATCGATAACATTATACGAGAGAAACAAATAGGTACGCCTTCAATTCAACACTCAATTTTGTCATCTTAATTAGATGTAAACTCATTCTCAGTTTCAGAGTCTTGACTCTCGGCTACGATCTGGTCTCGAGACTCGGCCGCCTATTCAAACATTTTGAATGTTATCAATAATTGACCAAATACAAGTATACCAAATACACAGCAAACAGGTCATGAAAGTTTCAAATATAGAAAACTACAAAATTGTATTCTTGTACCTTAACTGGTTAAGTCCCAAGTCTCCGGACAAGAGCAAGGAGGCACTGAAAATGAACAGAAACATTTATTCAGCGCATGACACCTGAATTATTTTCCTTAAACATTTAGCTTTTGTGCCACTCTAAATTAATATTATCATGATTACATTCTGGAAGTAAGGAGAGTGATGCACTTACAATAATATTTCATTGGTAATGAAAGTAAAATATTTGATATCTAGCGAATCCGAAAAAAAAATATGAAGACTCACGTTATATCAACGGTGATTTGACAAGTGATAAAAAGATTATATATGAATTTGAAGAAAAAAAATCAAAGGGTCGCCCGCCTCTTCCTAGATTCGGTCATATGTTCGGTGATAAAACGAGTTTCAAACCCGTTTTTCTTAACCTCAAAACCTTGCAATACATGAAGTTTAGTATCACGTGACAGCTAAAAATGTTTTACCCGTACATGTATATCTCGTTTGTCCAATGTTTGGGCACATTTGCTCTGTAGGTACAGTGGGTCACATAATTCTCACGTGTGCTACTGAAAGGCTTAAAAGACTAGTGGGGGTTTAAACATGTGTTTTACTACTTTTTTCCAAGTCAAATGGAATTTCTGGGTGATGATTGCTGAAGATTTTCTGATGTACCTCCCGAATGATTGGGTTTGTTTGTTTTCTTTCGTTTGTTTTTGCTCGAGCCGTTAATCCCTCTTTCCGTATGGCTGGGGCGTATGCTGCTATAGTTGTTTTATGCTAATAATTGGTCACGCGTTTATGTATGTACAGCGTGTCCCAGGAAAAATGTCCCTCTCAAAGAACACAGCATATTACCACAATCAAGGTTTATACTCAATTAAATTCATATATTTAGTAAGGGCACTTAATTTTGTAGTTCCTGTGAAAATTTCGAAGGTCTTGTTTCATTGGCTTTGAATACAGAGGCTCTTTTGTAACAGCGGCGTTTTCCAGCCCATTCCAAGTTTGATAAAAAGAAATACACACTACAGACATATCATATAGTGTTCTTGTTTTTGTTGTTAAGTAACTTAAGTCAAATTCATTTACTCTTTTAAACAGAAACCAATCAAAGTTCAGTTTCAGTGGTCGTGTTTGCTTTCACAAAGTGTGTGCCACTTATGGTCTGTCCTTCAATGTCCAGCTGGTAAACTTTTTGTGTCCTCAAGCACGTCCTTCAACCTGATTTCCATTCAGGCTGATGCATTGATGCACTTCAAACTTGTAATGGGCTGAAACGCACCACTGTTACATAATAGACTGTGTATTCAAAACCAATGAAGCGAGACCAATGAAATTTTCACAAGAGTTTGAAAATAAAATAGGCTTTCTATATCTGAACACTCACTTCACAATGACACTTGATTTGAGATTTAATTTAGCAGTCTATCAGAGGGACATGTTTTAGGGGACGCACTGTAGTTGCATTTGTGAACGCAATAGACGCATGACCCATGAAAAAGTATGCAATATTTGTTAAACTTGGGTATTTCTCATTGTTCTTTTTTAGATTTTCAATTAATCAAATTAGCACATAAAGTTTTATGCTAATGTTAGAGCCATTCGTGGGCATAGTTCCCACCAAGCTGACATAATTTGATGCAAATATTGTGAAGTCAATATTGACGTACTTTTGTTTCCTTCAAAAGACATAGACGAATGTATCGAAACAAGCCACAACTGCGATGAAAATGCGGACTGCATTGATACCCAGGGATCATTCTTATGTCGATGTATCGCGGGCTACACCGGCGGTGCAACAATAGGCAATTGTCAAGGTGAGACATTCTATTTCCATGGTGAGAACGTATTACAAAAAAGACGAGGAATCAAATCTTTCCGACATGTTTGAATATTTATATTGTTCATTTCATTTATGGTTCGTAAGAAATAAATTTTGTCAATCAAATCAACCAACCAATCAATCAATCAATCAATCAATCAATCAATCAATCAATCAACTAATCAATCAATCAATCAATCAATTAACCAATTAATTAATCAATCAACAATTAATCAAGAAGCCAATCAGTCGGTCAATCATCCAATCAATCAATTAGTTTTGAATCAGTCATCAGTTAATCATTCAAATCAAATATTATTCGCAATTTTAGTATAGAATGTGCGTGTATATCATCATTCTCCCTCTCTATATGTTTACGAAGAGTGTAAAACGTTGGATGATGTTAATTTGATTTGATTAAATTAAATGTAATCTGTTTTAACCATAAAACATTACAAGATATAAAGAAACACACTGCACAAAGAATATTGTAAGGTGCCACAAATAATAGATCTCCACGGTGGATCTTTAATGAAAGTGATTATCTTTGTACAGTAGTCCAAATTGTAACATGCAAAGAGGCTTGGTAATCATTATCAATTCAAAAATAATATGCTTTGTGTGTTTTAAACCCGTCCTCATAGCTAATGTTTCCAAACATGAAAGAGAATTTACTGAGTATTCAAAATGAGCTGTTGACGGAAATAACAGATTCCTCATTCGTGGTTAAAAAAAAAAAAAACTCCTGTAGATTGTCATTAGACTATGGCTTTATATAACCCCAAGGAACCGGGGTAAGGCTTTATACAACAATACAGTTATTAACGATTTTACGGGGAATAATGAACTCGCATATAGTATTACTTAACGAATTATGACCGAAACTTATTGTTGCCAATGAAATAATTAAGTTTTCGTTATCATTATATAAATATCAGGTATAAAACAATTTACCATAATTATTGGTCTGTACGTGCAAATCCAAACAAGTAGGTGTTTAGTTTCATGAAACACACAGCATGTGTGTTAAACAAGTAAAATGTACACGATTTGATTTCTATTTTCGATTTTCCATGCCATCGTGTGCATGATCACAGATTTGAACGAATGTAACAACGAAGAATCGAACGAGTGTAGCCCTGACGCTACCTGCAATAACTTGGAGGGGAACTACGGATGCCAATGTAACGATGGTTACCAAGGCAACGGTTTGAACTGCACGGATGTCGACGAGTGTAGTAGTGCATCTACGAACGCAATCCATCTCTGCCCCGCAACGGCGACTTGTACTAACACGAAAGGAAGCTACACGTGTCGGTGTAATGACGGGTATTCCGGTAATGGCCTACAGTGCTACGGTAAGAAATTACGACATTAGTGTCAACGAAAACATGATTTTGGCTGGACGGGCTTTCAGAATTGCGTTAAAAAGAGACGTGCGGAAATGTTTTGGTGTGCACCCCTCAGAGCACATAAAATACCGAAGATTGATGTTACTCTGGTTCAGAAATATTTGGGTACAATGGCGGAACCAGGTTGATTGTTTCTAGTGA
>JZLH01S0609868.1:8830-25176 GCA_001188425.1 Eucidaris tribuloides | reverse complement strand
ATTCGAATTCTTGATATCAAGAAATGGTTTTGTGTAGTTAAGCAATGGTATTTCTTGATATCAAGAAATCGATTTCTTGATATCAAGAAATCAAATTCTTGATATCAAGAAATGAATTCTTGATATCACGAAATCGAATTCTTGATATCAAGAAATAGGATTAAATGTTAAAACGGCTTGCCATAGGCCCGCTGTACAGATCTCCTGGGGGAATATTTTAGTATTCAGCCTGAAAAGGATACGTAAGAAAGAAATGTGTAGGAAATTAATTAAAGGAATATGTAGCCGGCAACTAACAGGAATAAGTTAAGAAAAAACTGACATTGTGAGTATTGTGAAAATTATGACACAAGAAGGCCTAAATAAGGGGTACTGTGTAAAACGTACCCTCAGCAAGGCTCTATCAATTAGTAAATTTGGTTTATTTTACGTCTTTGTTAAATTTTTCCATAGCACAGGATCGCCGAAACAGCTATAGGGGAGGAGCTTATTGATTTGAAAAGTGCAATAATTAATACGGTGCGATTGACACCCATCAGGCGGCATGCATCGATCACGTCAGGTCAGCTCAAGGCCAGCGCACGTGCGATCTGATTTGTTGGAAATAACTGATATTTACCCCAAGAATCTTTCTTAACTTATTCATGTAAGTTGCTGGCTACACCTTCCTTTAATGTTACATGATATACATGGAGCAGTGTAATTTTTCCTAACCATGCAGTAAATGTTTTTTTTTTTCGTTTATCATACAATACACAGTTAACAGACGTGCAAGGAGTAGAAAATATGAAGTTGCACAGTGCTACAAGTGTTGGAGCCGAATCACAGAAGATAGAGTGGTCCGAGTAGTAATGATACGAAATACAAAGCCACTTACAAATTTTAAATCAATTAATCAAAGAAATACAATGTAGAATACCATCTGTTATAAAAGGACGTATTAAGACTAAACACCTTTGACGAGTTTCAATATGTTTCAATGGAGTAGTTTTGATCTACTTGCTTCTTAATATACAACAATCCTTTGGGCATTAACAATTCTCAGACGGATAGTGACGACATTTTGGGGAAAATTTAATAAATTTGCAGAGATTATAAGTCATGAAATGAAACATATGTTGAAGAGTATATGTACTTGATATGTGCATGTACCGAGCACCTAATCATAGTGGACCTAATAAAATCTTGACCCAAGAATATTCATACCACAATATAGAAAAAAAAATGTAAGAAAAAATCATCACATTATTTAGAAAGAAAACTGACTGGAAAACAAATTTAGAAATAATGAAGACAGCAAGGAAATATGAAAAGAATTTGTGGAAAATGTAGATAATTTACCTTGATATAGTAAATATGGCTCAAAATTGGGGACACAGCAGTGATCCGTATGCCACAGTTCTATTCGCATCAGGTCGAAAGAATGACTAGTTCAGGGTGAGTGAAGCAGTACAATTCCACGTTTGAAACAGTTTATTAATACGACCCCTTTTGCACAAATTCAAAGCTGTTTTTAACCAGGTAACGGTGACATATTAATATCATATTCAAGGGCGTAGGCTGGGGGGTGCACTGGGTGCACGTGCACCCCCCCCCCCGCAGAGCCATAGGAGTTCCGCCCGCTGGCAAAGCAAAAACGAAATTTGCACTACCACTTTTACCTGCTTTCAACGCCTGATTTTAACTCAACTTAGTTGGCCACCTGCCCGTAAGATGGACACCTCCGCAATGTCACTTTTAGTTTCGGCACTCCCCAAGATGTGCACCCCTCCCCTGTGCCCAAACAGCCTAACCGTTGATATTTGAAACCATATTATTGATTAACGAGGTGCTCGTCAAACCATAGTCAAATCACAGACACGCTAGAAACGTCATTTGAGAGCCAGTCAGCTTTATTTTTTTTGTCAGATAATGAGCTCTATCAATTTATGTCATTTAGAAAACAGTATTAAGTGTCGGTTTGGCGATGCAGACAGGCAAAAAAGTTGAAATGAGGAAAAGGACATTAGGGCAGTAACTAATGACAAACGCCAGACAATACCGCCATATAATTTAAAGGGGGTGGGAAAATTGTGATATGTAGGGTTATTGCAAGATAATGTTGTTTTATAGTGTGTAAAGTGGGGGGGGGGAGGGGAGAGGGGGAGGGGGAGGGGGAAGGGGAGGGGAGGGGAAAGGGGGGGGGGGGGAGTCGGGGGGAGTGGAGATAGGGGGGGGGGATGGGGGTGTCAATCAGATCAGATTATGTACAGGCCATTGCTAGATAATAAGACTTCAGTACTTGTAAGCCTCCAATTATTAGTTTGAGTGAAAAGGCTATCATATTTTGGGGCTTTTGTGGAAGAAATTTGTCCCTGAGTGTGTGATTTACTGGGCTCCTGTACAAGCCCGTCGTCCCCAAAGGGTTAAAATGTCAGCTCACCGGAAAAACACGATTGATTCCTGTCAACGTGTAAAAACGATAGTTTATGTCTACACTGTAACTTAGGTTCATACCCTTACTCTGTTGCACGATTTAGAAACATATATATAAAGAGCTCAGTTGAAAAGGGGATTAGATCCATTTTCAACCAAAAATGGGTCATTAACACCAGTGCATTGGCCACATATTGATGTAGCTATAGAATTGGTAAATTAAAACTATTTATCCATATGAGTGTGTACGCACTCGAGGAATAAAAACACTGGATTTTCTCCAAAGTCATTAGAGTGGATCTAGCCCCTTTTGCAACTAAGCTCTTCATAATATATATATAAATATATATATATAGTAATATATATATATATACAGTGTAATATATATTATATATATATATATGTATATATATATATACATATTTATTTATTTATTTATATATTATATATATTATATTATAGTATTATTATTTTAGCATCATAATACCCGTTCAACAAAATCTGGTGTTCCATGAAGCCCTGTGTGGACAGTCCAAAATTTAACATCATTGCGTTATGTGTCAATTGAGTAGAAACATAAAGCCTCAAAAAAAAAGTTCTGCAACTCAACTTTGAGCGTTGATATATCTCTTGGTATCATAATATAATTCTTGATATTGGTATCGTTAAAAAGCCTGTCTACTTCCCTTTACAATGCTACCTCTCATTTTGTTTATGATTATGGGGTCATGGAATGTGCAAGACATTTAATAAGGGGCCAATTCAAAAGTAAAAAGCTGCAAAAATGCACACTAGCTCAAGGGCGTAGGCTGGGGGGTGCACTGGGTGCACGTGCGCCCCCCCCCCCCCCGCAGAGCCATAGGAGTTCCGCTCCTGGCAAGCAAAAAGAAATTTGCACCACCTTTTCTGCTTTCAACGCCTGATTTTCTCAACTTTTAGTTCCACCTCCCTAAGATGTGCACCTCCCCGTTCCACCTCCCCAAGATGTGCACCTCCCCATGCCCAAACCAGCCTACGCCCTTGCAGCTCAGTATACATTTATTATGGAGAGTGATGATTTCTAGTAAAGTGTCGTATGTTTATCGATGGACGGGACCTTGAAAAATTGCCAGAATCCTCATGAAACTCAAACACAATGATGATATCATAAATACCCACTTAAATCTCATTTCATATTCAAAACAAAATGTGAAAATTGTTGTTTAGATCCGTATGGGTTCAATTTCTATCAGGGCACGAGATTAATTCAATACTGGTAAAAGAACACTTATTTCTCCATAAATGATAACCAAATTCAAGACAAATCCTTCCAGCTAGATGAAGGTGTGTAAAGCTTCATGTTGGATTTGTCTACAAAATTTTCACGCATTTACAGTTTTCTGAAGAGTCAGTTGAGAAAGTAATTACATTCTATGACATAGTTGCACAACAGGGAAAAGCAAATCGGATATTTGATTTTTAAAAAATCAGAAAACATGAAAAAAAATTGTTCAAAACCAATGGGGAGTTCTGTACACTTTCATCTAAAAAGCTGGTAGAGTTGCCAATTAAGAATCCGATCTTCCATAACCAGGATTAAATAATCTTTGAACAGTCCTAACTCTTGAACCGTTCAATTATAAATTTGTTAAAACTTTCACTTACTTCCTTCTTGTATTGTTCTGTTTTCTCTAAATGCTGGAAGGCGCATACTGTTTGGGGGGAAAGTACATGTAATACATAATTTGTTTATAAAAAAATAATTAATTTGTATTATTTTGTGTACACGCACTTTCTCTTTCAGTCATGTAACAAATTGCGTATGATGTTATACTGATTTAATATTAGAAAAGAATATATTGTGAAAATGGAGTGAAATAAATCATTGAACCAAATATATTACAAGTGTAAAATGAATTACGTGTCTGTGAATCATAAAAGCGTACATTTTTTTGCTGTGTTTAAAAAACAAATTTGTTAATTTGATAATGTCAGTAAATAGCTGCTTCTTGCGAAGATGTTTCGAAAGTGATTATCGCAAGATTTTACGATGCCTGTGATTGATATTGAACAGAGCGCCATCATGCGTCATGACCGTGATAGCCAAGAAATATGCTCCTTTGATCAGGGATCAATGACCTCACCGCGTAATTCACAGGCAGAGAGGGAGTTTTCCTACTAAACCGCGGAGAGTCGATTTTATTGGATATTTACACGACATTCACCATCCCACTCTCAATTCATCCTTTAATGTGAGTTGATTTGCATAAATAAATTGGAAAATATAAAAAAAAAAGGTGAAGAAAAACCATCGCAAGTATGGGAATGGTTATCAGTGGCGTAGCCAGGATTTGATCTTATGGGGGGGGGGGAGGCGGAATATGCGAAGGAGCGAAGCGACCGAGCCCGAGCGAGCGGAGCGAGCGAGGGGAGGGGGGAGGGTGAGGGAGAGGGTGGCCCCCCTCCGACGGTGAAAACTTTTGGAATTTTGATGCAATTAATCGTGCGATTTGGTGCATGTTTTTGGCATATTTTATCGACTTAAAACAATCCTAGTGATTAAGATAAGGCAGTATATTCAGGGGCGGATTCAAGATTTTCAAATACGAGGGGCACAAAAAATTGTGGTCAATATAGCCTACATAACAGGCGCAATTGTGCAAATGTCCCTTGCGGGCGGGATCCTGACTGTACTGTGAAAGCTCTACGATAAAATACCATCCTTTCTGCTTTATCATGACTATTTGACGCCATTTAGTGCAAAATTCACTTTTTTTAGTCACATAATTTTTTTTCTATTCAATACAGAACAATACAATATCTTATGATGTTTGTGGCAAGTTAAGCCCCCAAGTAGATTGTGCTGATGATGGCCCCGAGACGAAAAAATATAAATTCTAATATGCGAGCGAGCGTAGCGAGCGAGCCAAAAAAAAAAAATCGCATTTTTACAACCAAACCATATAATTGTACACAAAAATTCGCCATGCAAACACACAAAAAAGACACTTGGTTTTCCCCTCCGAGGAAAGGACAAATTGCAGTTTCACCTTTACAAATCTACATATTTTGCTTCTTTAGTGACAAATTGATCTGAATAATAATTAATCTGAACTAATTAATCTGAACAATTCTTGAAAGGTAATACTACAAAACACTACTAATCACACAATATTCTTTTTTGAAAATTTTGCATTGCAATTTTGCGCGCGCAGCGCGCCGAAAATTTTCACAGTTTTTGTATCACGCTACTACAAACATTTTGAAGGCAAACAGTGCATCTCCCAAATTAACAACTTAACAAAAATTCTTATTTAATACAAGAATATGACTTGTTTAAACACTGTCTGCGCAAGGCACTGCAAAAACATTAAACTTACACTATATTTTTGTAGGCCTATCTCTGTTCTAAAAAGTGCTTAGAGACATGCAATTTTGTCTTTGTGTTATGCGGTATACAAACATGTTTCATTATTATTATTATTATACTAGTATACAATTTTGAGTCGCGATCTGCATGAAAAATTGTTAACCTGTAGGATGCAATTTTGCGCGCGGAGCGCGCCAAAAATGTTGACATGTTTCTTACCACGCTTATGAAAATATATATATCTAAATCCGCGCCTGATGTATATTGTTGTAGATATTTCAACAGTAAGAAAAAAAAAGAATGAAAGGTGGCAGCTTCACATCAGGTTGTTTTTTTTTTTGGGGGGGGGGTAAATCTTGGGGGGGGGGCGACCGCCCCATCGCCCCCCTCCCCTTGGCTACGCCACTGATGGTTATTACAAAGGTGAACTCCCTGGCCCAAGCTCATCCAAAGAGTGGTTGCACTTAATGCACTAATTAAACATTTCGAGAAAATGTATATTTCTGAAGGGTGCATATTAATTTGCTGAAATTGCCACGACATTTATAATATTTCTCAATGATCTAAACCTCTATCTTTAAAATCAAAGCAAAGTGCCATTAAGATCAAATCACGAACTGCATGTAACTACGACCTTTCTTTCTTTTGTTGTTCCTTATACACTCTAAAAACAAACTAATCAATCTGAATAGGAATCGTTTCAGACGGGGACTTACGAGATTTCTATTCAAAATCTGATCAAATGTTGAATAGATTCTATTCAAATATGATCAGAAAAGAGAATTTATAAAATGTTAAGCGAATCCATTCAAGATTTGATCAGATTTTGAACAGAAATCTCGTAAGTCCCCGATTGAAATGATATCTATTCAAATTGATTTTGTTTTAGAGTGTACATTTCCGATGAGATAGGCATTCCCTTGAAAATATATATTTTATTTGCCGGGCAGGTTTAAAGGTATTGGCTAACATTTACCACAGTTAAAAAAATCTGAGCTACATGATTCCCCATGCTATACCATTGTCTTTGATAATGTCTAACAATGACGCCCTGAAAAAAATTGTATTTCAAAATGATTATTTAGTGCTTTAAAAAAGTGAAAATCGTAAGTTGATCGGATTCACCTGCCCATTTTCTCCCATAGACTTACTGTGTGTACACTTACGCTATTTAAACTCGCCCCGAGTTTTAATTGTTTATTCATGCATGCATAACTTGCCATTGGCAGTGTAACTTTCCAAACATTTTGTTTTATTCTAGGGTGTTTATTTGTCCATATGAACACTACTATGTAGTTCAGACATCAAAATTTGACAATGTTTTAAATTGAAGCTCCACAATCACTTTAATCATATTTAGTATTATTGCATTTAACGATTCATTCATTCAATTCATTCATGAACCTGTGCTGTGGTATATCTGTCATGTCTCTGTACTGCACCGGAGAATTGCGTCGGTCGGCAGAAGGGACCTAGCATATTAGTTCCCGGCAGAAGGGCATTAGCAGTAAATGTCTCTAACTTGAAAACCATTAATTGGCTCTTTTCGCATGAAATCAAAGTAGTTTGTTATTTTTAGATCCATCTCTCAGTATGTTAAGTCCAAATATTAAATAGGGCAACTATACATTTCTCAAATTAGAGAAAATTTACTGTTAAGAACCTCCTGCTGGAAACATATGCTGGGACTCTTCTGACGGACAACCTATAAGACACTATATAACAATGTGGAAGACCCATTTATAAAATTGTCAAATTTTGCTATCTGACATATCTGACAGTGTTTGAATATACAAATAAACACCCTAGAACACAAAAGTTCAGACAGTTATGCTGTACACTGGTACATACAGATAAAAATTGGCACATGAATTATTCTCGGCCGATAGAAAAATCTGCAACACAGCGGTCCATGGGGAAAAACTGGAATGGTCTCTCAATGATGTTTTTACACTTTTAAAGCACTTACTGATAATTTTGAACTTTATTGTTTTCAGGGCTTCATTTTTAAACCTTATCAAAGACACCACCAGCGTGGGAAATCATATAGCTTACATTTTTTTGAAATGAAAACACTGTTATACAGTGCCTATAAGATACATCGATTGACTCCTGTTTTTTTTTCGGAAGACAATACTTGCGACACTCGTATGTACCATAGAGCCTCGTTATTTCGCCCCCCCCCCATCTATTCTACATAGAAAAAAAAGCGTAGTGAAAAGTTTAGATGAATTCAAAATGGAAGTGTGAAATTAGGATGAACGTTTGTGTTGTAAATGATGCTCTGAACGTAAATTTTACTCTAGTAGAATAACCTGGAATCCTAGAGAGTTTTATAGTCGCTCCAGAAATATTCCCCCCAAAGTTAATTAAGAAAGGGATGTATACAGCAAGCTTACGTACGGGCCGATAGCTATATATATACAGAGATCTAGCTGTTTAGCTCGCAGATACACCACGCAGCGGCAACTATTTAAAGTGTGATCCAATTTCCAGACCAAACCCAAACACGTCTTTTTGCTCTTGCTGGTGGTAACACCCTATTCAAATATTTTGGCTGTATTGTGTCACTCGATATAAAAACGTATTTTGGCGGTGAATGCATTCATTCCTTTTCCATATTCGGCGTTATTGCTTACAAGTGAACCCCGCCCCCCCCCCCCCCCACTGCACACAGTCATGTAACATTTTTGTTTCAGGAGCTGTGTCGTCCTTTGCAATGGACGCCCACTCCACTCCTTTGCAAATACTGAAATATATATCCCTCAACGAATAAATAAGTCCCAATCGAGTCGATTACAATGACAAGATTGTCTGGCATAAATGTTCCCGGCAGAAGGGGCTTAAACAGTAATTTTTCTGCAATTGCAGAATTACCTTACTTGATATTGTACTCACAAACAGAGAGAATGATATATATAAAAAAATCACACTACTTTAATTGGTTTCATGTGAAAAGAGCCATCGGTTTTCAAGTTAGAGACAACTTAGTGTTAGGCCCTTCTGCCGGGATTATGCTCAGGGCTGTCGGACAACCGACAAGTCTATTGCGATTTTGCGTATAGATAACTCTGTTGGAAGTCTGCACAGTGTTGCTATATAGGCCTTTATGCAGGTGCTTCATTGTGCATATGGGGGAAATCATTGTCATGAAAGAGCTCAAGCTCTTTGCATGGGAAAACATCAGAAGCTGCTTTTTGAGGCATTCGAAACTAGGCATTCATTCTTTGAATTACGTACTCTCTTAATGCAAACGAGTGAAATCTTCATTCCAATGATAGGGAATATTTTTTACTCCAACGTTACAGTTAAATCCACTTAATAGAAATTGCTACAATCCCACTCAAAACTGGAATGCAGTTCATTTCATAGTGGTTTGAGTTGATTTTGTAAACGAAGTGATCCACACGGGGGTTATGATCCCTGTTCCTTTTCGGAGGGATCGATCAAGCTTCGAAGTGGAATATATTTGGCGAGATTCACTCTTTTGAGATTCATTTTCACTGCTTAATAGAGGAATTCATACAGGGGTTGGAAATGTTCACTTTCTCCTTGGAAAGGAGCTTGCCTATGTTAGAAACTAATGACAAAAGGTATGAACGATAATTGACAAGTCACCGAATTGCTTTCTAATAACTTCTAAAGGAGATTCTTTGAGAGGAAACCCGATAATCAGATTTCAATTATTAGTTTGTCCTGGAAAATATAATACATTTACAACTGTTTGAAATAGCTGAATTGAGTCTTCGATCAAAAAAGATTGATGCCGAAACATAATATGGTATAGAAACTTCTTGTTTTCCGCTTTATTACAGTCGCGCAGCGTCATACAGCAACCACTCTCTTGGAATTTATAAATCTCTGCAATGCAACAGTGGCTAGTGTTGCTAACTTGCTTTTATCCCAAACAGCGACGCATTCAGGCAAGGCCATTACTACATCACTCGGGAAATAAGGGGAAGTTCGGTGTGAACGACGCTTCCTTGTGATGACGCATTCGCCACACTGAAGAGATTATTGACATTTAAATACAGATCCAAGGTGCATGCACCCTGCCAACAATAGTCTCGTTGCAAGGCTTTGAAGGCCAAGGTTTAGCTGATTTAGCTTACTGCATGCAGTCACATTATTGCTTTGTCTGAAGCCTTGCTACCTTGGGCTCGCATTATTCTCCACATCGGGTGCGCTTTTTAATTTCTAACGGAATCTATACTGCTCAAAGCGCATGATCTTTTAGTGGAGTCATGATTTGAAAATTAATCCATTCTCTGCATGACTAAGAGTTCAGAATGGTGTTATACCTGATCACGTCTTTTTGTGAAGCATTTGAAAAAGCAACCTTTGGGAGACCATGCACGTGAATGGCTTTGCTGCAAAAAATTTCACGATTCGATATGCAGTTTGACAATTTCACCCGTTATTGTTCTTTTATGGATATGGTGGAAAAGATGTTTGGGGATTTTATTTGCACAAGGTTTACTGCAAACGCTCGCTCTCTCGCTACTCACACATTATTTGCGCTAATTGAATCAGCTTTTCCACGCTATGACTGAGGTACAAATCCGTTTGACAACACGTACTGTGTTTTGATTTCCAAATGTATCAATTGTGATCATCATGATTTAGATTTTTACGGAAATCAAAATCTAAAAGCGTTCAATGCGTTATAGAGCTTAAACGGCGGGTCCCGGTCCTCTAGCTGTTAAGGTTATTCCGCTCTTGTCATATGTAAAATATAAACGTTTTCGTTTTTCCTTTGCATGCCTTTTTAATAGTATTCCAGTCAAAGAGCATAATAGTCTGAAGTTGCACAAAATATTGCGCCCTAGTTTGGGCAAATGTAAGCAAGAGACAAATCAGTCAAATTTGAATTAATCAAGTTATGAAAAATGATTTATGATTAATTCAAATCGTATACTTTCAGACAACCTCATTTGAAGGAGAAATCATTGTATTGAATGATATTTAACTCAGTCGTGAAATTGCATTGATGCTAAATGTAAATAGATTGTTAATGGAATAAGTGACACTTTGTCATCACTTGTTTTGCTTTTGCCAAAATATACTGTAGTGTTCGCGGTAAAATCAAATTAAATACAAGTAAAGTTTCATGTCGTCCGTTATGGAGAAAGACATGACCCACTCCATCTCTCGATATAACTCCGGCACGATTCGTCACGCAGTCTTCCTAATTCTAGGGGCCACTCGAAAAGAAATCAGTTGTCATGGTGAATCTCTAAAAACAATTACATCTCTAGACCAAAAGAATTTGCCCGATTGTGATCTATAGCTATGGCCTGAATATTTCCTGATTATATATCCATGTAGGGTCAATGGTTGTGATGACTTTCACTCATTTTCTGTACTACGCTGATTAAATTAACGTACATGTACCTGTATAATCCGGTGCTAAGGTCATTCAACAAAATATATCAACGAATGTAAGAGGATTGGGTGCATATGATATTAACAATTTGTATTGACTGCATGCATGCATGCATGCAGTAACATTTTTAAATTCAAGTTATAAACGGACCCTTCGGGCTGGCTAGCCATGAGCTTTCCTGTTCTATTTTAAAAGATGTTTTCTACTGGAACGAGACAAAAATCCTATCAGTTCATGTCTATAGCCACAGACCCATCATACTACAGATAAGGACTAGTAGTTGTGTTGCATGGCATTACCATGAACTATATATTATAATCATGATGTGCATATCTGCAGCATTGCAAACTGTACATGGGTGTATACAATGCATATCTTTCCATTGCATGATCACTTCTTATTGCTCATGCAGTATATGCACTAGTGCTCGGGCACTGCGTGCGATCTTCTTGCCAATATACGACAGCCAGACGAGGTATATACATTGATATGATACGGTATACTCTGTCCGTGTATAATATCCCCCGGAATATATCCCATAAACAACATCCCCGACTGCTCGAATCGGGGAAATACATTTCAACCAAGCAAGGGTGGATGGAACGTGCATGCGTTTAGGCTGTACACGTTTTGTCGTCGTGACATGCCTAGCTAGGGCTATATTACAGCGAGGTATTTAATTTACTGCGCCATGAGTCTATAACCATTGCTCGTCGTAAAGCACTGAGTCATGCGTGGACGAATAAATACCGTCTGCATGAAGAAACCAAATATTTTATTTTTGATCGATTGCCACAAGTACGTAGTAATGGATTTGCGGCATGTGCTCTTGGAGGTCACTGTTTATCTGTGTCTGTGGTTGTAGCAGTTGTTCGTGCCCAATTGAGAAATGAAGCAACACGAAATCCACATTAAAAAAGTGGAAATTTCTGTCGGACAATAAACAACAACAAAAATGCCCCAAGAATGATATGTTCCAGTATCCAGGTTATCTAAAAACAGCGCCGGGCTCATTCCTCATACAAATTGAACCCATAGAAAATATTAGAAATAGATAAACATGCAGCAAAATAATTTTGAGCATATTCCGTTCTATCCCACCAGCTGATTGTGCCCTGGTTAATCCCGAGCGATTTTCCAGTGACGGTGTCCAGTTGGTTAAAACCTCCCCTTTTAAGGAAGACATTGATACTAACTTAGCGAATTTGGATGAAAAGATTTGGTGTCAAAATATGGCTGTGTCCAAAAAAGGGTAACGTTTCTAATTGGGCTATCTTGAATTAAAAAGTAACATGAGGAATAAAACGGGGAATTCTCACTTATACAAAATATACCACTTTAAATAGTCGCATTGATCGTAGGATCAATGCGACTATAAAAAGTATAGGTATTACCTGTACGTCTCTGCACTCTTCGACCGATCAGCAATAATTATTCACTCAAATTTTGTGTTTTTTGCATGACCTAAAAAAATATTTAACAATTGCTGTCAGACTCAGACCGCATGCCTTTGAATGCCTATACTTTTATTTTTTTCCTATAATCCTTTCTCCAATTATTTTCATTTTGTATATATTTAATTGTGAACTGGGGGATCAAGACAAATGTTTTCCTTTGCGTGGGAACAGTATTAATTTACGGATCGCTTTTGGGTAAGAAATCAAAATCGCTCATTTATGGATCGACTACATGCCACAAAATTCACGTAACTCCGGTAAACTGTGTTGTGAGTGGATAATTTATTCTTGATATCGATCACGGTCCTAATATCTTGGAGGGCTTTTTCTTGTAGCACGTATATCTTTTCGACCATCTTTAGGCCATAATAGGCCCTACAGGTTTGATTTTCCATTTGAGGAGACCGTATACTTTCCCCATAATTAAAGGTAAATGACATGATTGCGGGTAGTCCTCAACTTGGGCTGAAACTACTCTAGAATCAAATAAACTATGCAAGGATTCTCAATCTTGTAGTCAAACGTTGACTCATTCTAAAATAAACAATGTCAATATCACTCGTACCACACACTACTGTGTGGCTCTCTATGGGTTTTTTTTTATCGTCCCCGGATAAAATTAAGATACTCCTATGTTTATGCTTGATTCTCCTTAAGTAAACAAATTACAGACAAATCCTCCCAGGTGGGAGATCCACTCCTGGTAGTGTATAGTTGGTATATAATTATTTCAACTCATTTGGTTCTTGAGGCATTTTCAAGTGTTCCCAATCATGTCACTAACCTTTAATAAATGATGTTCCATCATTGTGAAGATCAGTTCCGAGTCCCGCTGATCCTTGATCAGCGGCTTAATTAGCGCATTCCCTTTCAAATAAAGCCAACGGCGAGGAACCCCCTCCTCCAATTATTAGGTCATTTTGCAGGGCCCTGATTTTGTCACCGGTGGTGCCAAACTATTTTTTCGCGGCCAAAACAAAATTTTTTCCGCCTCTGGACGACGTAGGCCTACTGAGTCAATTTAGTCTAAACTAGTATAAAAACCTACTGGTTTTGAAGAGTCTATCTGCCACACCAGCGTGAGCTATGCAGAATCAAACAAAATACACTATCACTGGATGTAACAAAATATATATATATAGAAACTCCTTTACCACTGACAGGCAGACTAAGCTCTGAAGAATCAGTGGGATCCAATGATTTGAACATTGTTGTAAAAATATAGGCCTAATCAGAGCAGGAAAGGAATTTCCATTAATATAAGATAACTTTTTAACCGTTAAATCATAGCTAGCCTACACTAATAATACCCGATCAAAGCCTACCCCATGCACCCCTTTCTGTGTCGCCTGAATCCCTGATGTTGCAATCCGGACCTGATCGAGCCAACAGATAAGATAACTTAAGTTTTGACTAATGAATAATATTAAATTTTTATGTGCATGCCACCAATATGGAGGAAATCATAGTTCGTTTTATGTATTTTTAGTCAATTGTAAATGTAAGTAGGCCTATGCAGGCTCTACGCCTTTTGTAATTGTATTCATTTATCTAAACGGAAATACAATGACTGTGAGGAATTTAGTTTAACATTTTCATAAAAAGGTAACTTCTTTGTATTATTTTTTTTAGTAGGCCTAAGTATCGAAAACTCGGCCTTTATCATACTCAACACATTTCTGGAAATATGGGATATCAGTATATAGGTGGGATGTAGAGAGAGAGAAAAAAAACCACAAAATAAATTATAACGAAACAGAACAACAACAAATCATTTCCTCCCGTCCAGTGTGGGTTTCTATATCATACTTTTATACTAGGGAATATCTAATGTGGTTTTCCAGTCTCAATAACACTTTCCACTGGTTTCTGCTCGAAAAATGTCCCCGGCGTATTGTCTGCACTGAAAGCAGTATAGAAAGCGTCGACCAGTATATCTGCTTTATTAATTTAGGCCTACTGGTTTCTACGGGCATTTCGACATGGGATTACATCATCATAATAGAAAAAAAAAACCTTATAGGCCTAAGGGTAGTTCGCCAGGCGATGTCCATTAAATTACCCGCGCAATATGTGCAAAGTTCATGCATGGAATTGGCCTTTGCAACGCGCACGATATTAGCAAATAACGGGCTTGAAAAAAATATTATTTCCACCAACGAATCTGGTTTGGCCACAAGACCTATGTTTTGCTGCTTTGGATCATTGAACTTTGTCAATCTAAGACCAGGTCAGTGATAGGCGCCAGGCAAAATCACGTCAGCCCACGACACTAGTTATCGAAATACTGAGCCATCACTTTATTATCGTTACAGGTCGGCGGGCGATGTTTCGAACAGCCATGCAGTGCGACGAACATATTGGGTCAGATCGTCAGACAGCCTTGATCCTTTAATTTTCCGTCGCACCCCTTGGTCGTATGGCACAATGCATGGTAAGGAAATATCTGCACAAAGAAACGGACTATTACGCATGCGCACACCAATCAAAGGAACCTGCCTGGCGTGCGCATATCGTTGCGTTGTGTACGTGTGTGTGTGTGCCAAAATTGCGAGTTCTTTTCGACGTGTTGTGCCTGTCCGTCTAGAGGTGTTAAACAGATCTCAAATTGTAGCTAGAATTCGTAGTTTTGTGGTAACTTGGAAGAAGCCGGATCTTTATCGTCGGTTTCGGCGTTGTCTTTCCCCGATGTAGGCGTAATACGAAGCGTATACACGATAAGGTAAGTGAGATTTTACGAGTAATATTGTGGGGATAGCCACATGGTAGATGATCTTTTCTTGATAATTCGTACAACGTGCAGTTGCAGTGAATAGCACTGCATGTGTTGACTGTGCGTGTGTATGGCCATTTTCTGAATCGTGTGCTGTGTGTGTATCGCGCGCGTGTGTGTGTGTTGGCGGCTTCTCTTCCAATGACAGCCCAGTGGTTACGGCAGACGTCGTTATCTGCAATATTGTATGTGATTGTCGGTCATGTCGGTGCGGGTATTTGTGTGCATGCTGCACACGAAGCAATGTGTCTTTGTGTCTTTGCTGTACGTACAGTCGACATGTACATGTATTCTCGTGGGATTGTTGCTTATCATCCGAGGAGAGACGAAGGTAGTGAGTGTGCGGCGTGCCGTGGCCGTGTAGTTGCATGCTGTTCATTCTATGGTCGTCTGCTCCATGCCATGGCCATTTGTGTTCATCATCTGGGCTTGTCGTTTTGACGGAGACCTTTAATTGACTCTGATCAGCATGGCCATTGATTGGGCATGTTGGGTACATAAAGTGGAGGGATGAGTGCAAGGTGGTATGAATGACTAAACAGAGATCTATGTGGTCCAGGATATGGTCTACAGCTAACATGATGCGAGTGTTGTGTTGTGTAACGTTAGGCCCTATTTTTATAATTTGGCATTATAAAATAAAGGCGTGATGGGAGAAAAAAAACATGCAGTTACAGTATGTGGAAATGGGGGCAGGGAAATTAGGCTGTAGGTTACTGGCAGACAAAACATTGCAGTAGGCCTGCATGTACAGTAAGTGGCACCCCCCCCCTTCCCATGCCCCCCCCTCACTTTTGATATGAAATTTTGTATTCATTTACACCTATTTATTTTTCTGTATTCATGTTTTTATTTTTGTGAAACTTATTTATTTCTGATGTGATTTTGCAGAGCCTCTCATTTTTGTTTGAAAAATCACTTGTGGCCTGCCAATGCACCAACACCCTCAACCCCCCCCCACCCCTA
>JZLH01S0609859.1:60141-71970 GCA_001188425.1 Eucidaris tribuloides | reverse complement strand
TTCACTGCACATCTTATTTGCCATAATTCATTACTATAAAATAGAAAAATTAATTTTTTGAAAATCATTTACTATACAGTCGCTGCATTTACATCCGGCTCTATGCGCATGCAAATTTTTGCGGCGATCGCGCGAATCAGCGGCCGTGATCTGAAGGGGGGGTCAAAATTGACCCCCCCCCCAAAGTAAAAACCTGGTCAGGAAATAGCCCAGTTTAAAACTATCCGGGCTATCTTCGGTTCTTGTCATCACGGGGGGGGGGATTATGCACCCCCCCCCCCCCCTTCTAAGTTCTCGGTGTAGATCGCGCGATCGCCTGCGAAATTTGCATGAGCATACAGTGGAAATGTAATCATACAAGAACTCTGATCATTAGATTTTCAAAATAACAGATTTTATATAATTATGGAATTTATGAACAAAATCATATTTTATTGCATAATAACTCGACTTTAAAAATAGCTGTAGAATCTATGTTGGGTTTGAAAATATTACTTTGTAACATTTGTGACAATTTACCGTCCTAAAAATTTGCGAAATCAGAATTATTTTCTTATGTATTTATTGTTTTGTGAATTTTTATGTAATCTCTGATATTTATTCGCCTTTTGATTTTTTTTTTTTTTTTTTTCGATGAACTTTGTCGTGGACTTTGCGATCATAAACAGCACAAAATTAATGCATTTCTACCAGTTAAAGTAAAAATAATCATACATTTATGATTTTTGGTTGAAAACACAATTTGCATTGATTTTTTTAACACAAAATCACGTTTTTGTGCAATTTTGGAGTTGCATGCATGTACGAAAAGTCGCACAGCGTCGTAACGGTACACCCGATTTTTGCGAAAATGGTCTTTAATGATGCGCAAAACTTGAAAGTAAAAAGCCAGCGAACAGCGCGGTCAAAAAATTTCGCGCGGCGGCGTAATCGCGAAATTTGTCGGGGGGCATTATGGTTAAGTGTTATGGACGGACGCCGTTAAAGATCTTTCAGTCTTACTCCACCTCGGTGCCTCAACAAAAACATTACATAAATGAAAACATGATTACAGAATATTGTTTTGCAAGCTTTATATTAATCAAATTGATTTTATTTTACATTGTTACATATATGTATATCATCTGAATCGAATCACAATACAGATTAAATCTTAATATGCGATGGTTAGAACTGAAAACGGAGTTATATATAATAAAGAAAGCACTCTCGAATCACTTGAAAGTAAAGCACTCTTGTCGATAATGATGTATAGAATATAAATAAACATCAATTTTGTGTATGAAATGTAGTTTGTAATACATTTTCCATGATTAAGTAATATGAATTGGTGCCGAGATACCACGTTCGTGATATCATTTTAGAAATAGTTTTACCTGATACAAAACGCTGTTCATACACATGGCTTGACAAAGGGAAACCACTGCCACATCATAAACTTGTCCAATATTACATGATTATATGAAGTAGTACACAAGACTACTCAAGCAAAAACTTTTTCAAGCAAAAACTGTGTACAATTGTTGTTAATGTAAAGTGCAAACTCAAAAGACCCACGTGCAGTATGCACAAAATTTGCTTGATGTATGTGTATCTGGTTCATTACATGAATGCCTGTTGTTTCTTTATCCACACAATGAGAATTTTATACACCATTTTGGTATAATAAACTCACATTTCATGCACATTTTCAGGTACATATAACTACTGGTAATAAACTCTTACAATGCCAAAGGTGCAAATATGCACCATACTATATACACAATGTCCATAGAGCTATAATTTCTCTGGCATGTAAAGAGTTAATGGCCATGGCTAGCCACAACACACTTTAGGCGAAGCTGACAAGCCAGGCATATAGCAACCACTATTCTACCCTGAACATTATCACTGTCACATGATAAATCATATATGATTGCTTGTTACTACACAACAAATTTGAATACATAATGACAGCATTTTTTGTTTAAGTATGAGTAATTTCTTGACCTCCTAATCAGTTAGGCAGGTATAAAAAATATATTACAACAAAATGCCTCTCGATAATTCAGTATACGGATCTATTATGCCATGTTCAAAAGTGTGTACAGTGTTATGTTGCATATATATATTTACATGTATAGGCTGATGACAGTAATGCATGCAGTTATTATAGTACCAAGACATACACTACGATCAAGCACATGAAATATACATAATATATACAAGGACTGGATGCCTCTCGGGTAAAACAAAACAAATGCATACTCATAAACACACACATATAATTAGTTGCTACAGGTTAATTGGCATACTAGGAGGTATTGTTCTTTAATATTGTGGGATATGAGAATAATTGTGAATAATTTATATTTCATACATATTTAAAGATATAAATATATTTCTAGAAAATATACAAGGAATAATAATACAATATCTTGTAGAGTTACAATTTTGACAAGACATGAGTTATGGAACATGTCAACTGGTTCTGAACACACTCAATTTCATCCCAACCAAACCTTGCTGCTAATGACACCCCTCCCTACATTACCTCTCAAACTCCTCCCTGCACCCCTCCTCACACACCTCCCTAGACCCTACCAAACACTTCTCTCTGCACCCCATCTCATTCACCTCCAACAACCCTACCTAAACTCCTCCAACAACCTACCCCACATCCCTCCTCACACCCCTCCCTGAACCCCCAACATCTATCCCCACACCCATCCCTGCACCCTTCATGCCTCCTCCCCAAACTAGAGTGCCAAATACACTTCTCCTACACCCCATCCCATTTGCCTCCCCACACCCCTCCCTGAACCCCTCCCACACCTCACCCCCAATATCACCACTGTGATCTCTTCAACATTCAGTGCATCCACCTGTATCAATCTACCCAGGATTGATGACGAACACATCTTGACATCTTGACGTAATAATTACAAGGACATTTCATTGATAACATTAATATATACATGTATGGCAAGGAATAGAATAATTATACAAAACTTAGTTTTTCTACAATAGACTTGTATTCATTTACAATTCATCAACACAATCTAATAATTCCATATAATAGCATGCAGCAAAATTACAATGATTCACAGTAATATAACCATAATTTTTATGCACTGCAGACTCAATCCTCCTGCAAATTTTGATTTTGTGCAAAATGACCCATTCAAAATTGCTAAGTACTGATTCTAGTACAGAATTACATCACAAAGACATGATTATCAGGTATTAGTAGTACAAGATCTTTAAAATATAATGCAAAAGTTAGTCATGTTGTGCTTTTATTAAATGTTGGAACGTAGTACATGTATTCCCAGTTAGCTTAGCAACAAAAACAGAATATAACAAACATGTTTATACAAAAAGAGATGATTGCATAGAACAGTGGCCCACAGATGTTCAACAAAGTATGCCATTTGATAATATCATATCATAGTCAGCATGGAAGAAATTAACACCTTTTTAGACATCTAACATTCATACATCAAATGGTTTTAATAGCATTTGCCATCCAATGGTGCATATATCAAGCTACAGTTCGGCCTCCATTAACCGGCGATGTTGGGACCAGCAGTCATCCGTATAAGTGATATGGCCGGATAAGAGAGATAATGTACAAACACAGTATAGGGGGAGTCAATGCATGTCCTATGTTATAGTATTACAACCCACACACCATGTGCAAATTGTAACAGACCACACACATGAGTTACTTTGTTTACTTTTCCCCCAATACCCAGCAAGTTTATGTGTACACATCTGATATAGAGGTTGTAAATCAATTACAGGCAATGACTGATAAGTCCATTGTCCGGATAATGGAGAGAGCCAGTTAACCGATGGCCGTATAACCGAGGCCGAGCTGTATTATGTTACCAATACGGCTGCTAATGACAGGGCTCTCCACTGGGTGAGAGCCTGGCCAAATATCTGCCCAATGCAATGGATGATGGACACAAACGAAGAAGAACCAATACACTCAACAAGATTATTCAGCTTGTAATTAGAATATTTGCAGTTCATGTGACATGTTTAGATGCTCTGTCTTTACTGCCCTGACATGTGCTCATTGACCCCTATTTGAGTCAAGTTCAAGGACAATTTCTACGCCCCAGTTTAGGACAAGCTGTGATAATGTTGGATGTTGGTTTTACTTTTAAAATACTTGATCTTTTACAAATTGGACAAAATACAAGAAAAGGGTCCTAAAATTCGAAATATCCATTTTTACCCTGAATTTTAAGGACAATCAGTCACTCAAACTTTTGGGATAAAATGTGAGAAATTACTGTCAGTGTCAGTTATAAATGTTTTCAAAGCAATACTGTAAAAATCAAAAAAAAAAAAAAAAAATACTGTGATTAATTGTATCCACTCATCCAAAGACGATTTTTGCACATTTTTAATTTTGGCAACACGTTACGTACATACACAAAAATTACATATTTGAACATTTTTATTTTCTGGTATGAGAAAATATGGGCAGACATTTCCAACACCACAAAATATTCAATGCTTACATTACTTGTGAACTAAAGTCCAACAGAAAGAAAAAAAAACCCTTACAATAGCTTACATCACCTTCTTTACATATATCTTTCAGTCTGTGAATTCTGCCTTCCAGCAGACACTGTACCTTTTTTTTCTGTCAGAAAAATTTAAATATGGCACAATCACACAAGTTAACATCATATGATTATTAATCAAATCCCAAACAATTACAATATCACTACAGGCTATGATCACAAAATTTATGATGACACAATACCAATACTCTATACGCCATATATTTCGCGTCCATATATTTTCATGATTTTGCTTCAAGACGGGATATTCCTGAGAATATATTGTTGCAACTTTATTGTACTTGATTTCACTTAGTACAGAAATGTCAGAAAGTGAAAATTTTCCCATTCAGTAAGTCGCGAGAATCACAAAAATAAAACTGCCATGAAATATTCAGCGTATACAGTAATTGGGCAAATATGCATCACTACATCAATAAGATTTATATGATTATTGCTCTATAAATTTGCACATTTATGATTAAAGCTAAAATAAAATTTGGTTAAGTATGGTATTGTTTTGGCAGACACCAGAAAACAGCATTAAAACTACCAGTAATTGTTAAAAATCGCATGTTATTTTAAATCATTAGTGTGGGGATATCACTATATACTTTTCCTATGGTGAAAATTTCACAGCTTTCTCTTTTCAACAGCTTCCCCCCTCCCCCCTCCCCCAGAAAAAAAAAAACTAATGTAGCATAAATTTCCCCCCTCCTCCTCCAAATATAAAACATAACATTATTTTTCCCCTGGCTTTTCCCCATCCCCCTTCAGAAAATCCTACATCTGCCCTTATCAATATAAAAGGCGAAGAAAAACAAATTGAATACATTGGAATGGTCTGGCAGTGTACGCAGCATAGTGTGTATTACAACTAACAAAAACAGAACATATAAAACAAAACTGCAAGTTATATCAAACTCCTTTCTTTCTAAATTTATTAATTTTATTTCTAAAGGATGGATAGCATTGAACCCCTTTCCCCTTAACTTTTTGTAAAGCATAGAGTACAGTAAACTTGTTGTATAAAATTGTTATAAAATGTTATTTGCACAAGCATTATATTGCGAGAAAGGAAGCCAGCACAGAGCCAGGGCAGTGGTAACAAAATTGTGAAGAAAATGAGGGTCTGAAAAATTCTGATACTGATATTCCATGTTAAGAGCATTAGCACATACTAATGGCCTCATTGTATCACACTAATATGTATCAAAGTGTATATATATCTGTGCATTTCAGCCACAAAAACAAATTGCTCTGGAATTTATTAGAAATCTGGGGCAGTATTCTCAAATAAAAAAAAAAAAAAAAACCCTCTTGTAGCTTTCATCTTACAACAGTACTCACACTCGTGTTTAACCCTAAAAGAACCCGGCTATATCCGGTCTTTTTGTCATCGGGGGAAGATATCCCTATCAATAGGAAAGATAATCCTATTTTCATTGAGTCATGATTTGCTAATGCTCATGTGTGTTACTGAACTAGCTTGACATCATTATTTAAGCTGTCTTATTATCCTACAACAAGAAACTTAAAGGCATTGTATAACAATGTTTTCAGTTTAAATAGTCTGAGCTACATAATTCCCCATGCTACCAGTGTTTCTGATAAGGTCTAAAAATGAAGCCCTGAATAAAAATTCAGTTCAAAATGTTCATTATGTGCTTTCAAAAAGTGAAAATCACTGACCATTCCAGTTTTCCCCCATTGATAGATTGATAGATTGCTGTGTTGCAGAATTTTCATCCACTGACAATTCATATGCCAATTTTTATTTGTACACATTTTACAAGTAACAGCATTACTGACTGAACTTTTATGTTCTAAGGTGTTTATTTGTGTCCATTCAAATACTGTCAGATAGCAAAGTTTGAGAAATTTTTAAATGGGACTTCCACATTGTTGTGTAGTTTCTTTAAACTAAGATAAATGGGATTCCAGTAAGATTAAGAGAATGCTTGGTCATGGTGAAAGTGGTGCTAATGATAATAACGAAAATAACGATACTGATAATGATGATGATAATGATATTGATAATGGTAATGATACTCAAGATTATAATCAGATGCTGGTAACAATAAACCAGTTTCAGGAAATAACTACATAATTGGTCAGTAGGATATTGACTAATGAACTAACCTCCCGTGGCATGCTACATGCTAGCTTGACAATCACTTCCATGCATACAATTGAACAAACCCACAATACTCATACATCTGAAGTATATTACATGAGAAAAAACATGCTTGACTGGCTTGTATTTACAGAACATGTGATACGCACTTTTCAGTCTGCACACTCAACAGCCGCATATTTTTTATTATAAGCAATAAATTCTGATGACATAGAGCGCAACTTTCTACATATAAAAATCAGTGTTTTTCTGTGGATTATCACACGGCAGGACTATCAGCCGAGCCAAATATTCCCAACCTATTGTCCAATATAAAAGTCACATCCAGTAAGCCATCTGAAGAAACATCACACAGTATTGTACACATGGGACTGACATAACACTTAAGCACGTCCCACTAATTGGCGTTATTTTTATTTATAATTTTTCAGATTTTTCATGGAGAAAAGGGTCCAATAATCTTTATAATCTACACATTTGTTGCGTATTTTTCAGCCAATCTGAGTTTAGCACAAGAAGCGAGTTTTACATATGACCTAGTGCACATGCACGTTAGCTACATGTATATGGATTTACCGACATGGCCAGGTCAGGTTTTCTGTATCTTCTACACGCGATTAATTGCACTGATTTGTTTCCATGGTGATTAGTGAAGCAGCTTTCACCTGTGCTGGTTTTCTTGTCTGTGTTTCTGGATGGCTTCCCACACCCGACACTGTGCTCCAACCCTGAAGGGGGAAAAATAGATACCATTAAGAATTTCCAGTGCTAGCAAAACACAATTGAAGTTGAACCCAGAACTTTTGGCTTCTAAGGCCAATGCTCTAACAACTGAGCTATCCAGGCTTCCATCGAGACAGAGTGTTATCATCACATTGACATTAATAAGACAATGTCATTATTGGGTTTTTTTTAAATCAATCAGTCTGCCATTCCATCAGTCAATCAATTAGTCAATTAATCACTCAGTAGGTAAAACAATCAGTCAGTCAATTAATCACTTAATCAATCAAACTATCAGTCAATCCATACATTAACCAATCAATCAAATGATGAATTGACCAATTAATCAATCAATCAAATAATCAACTGATTCGTTGATTACTCAGTAACTAAACTCACTCACTCACTTACTCAGTCAGACAATCAATCAATCAGTTAGTCAGTCAATCACTCAATCAAATCAGAAAAATGATATCATTAATATGTGATAGAAAGAGTTCTTTGCGTAGCACATACCTAAGAAGACAGAACTAATTACATTTCAGTAGTACAAAATGTATCTATAAAAAATAATAGTACTTTTATGATGTTTTGACCAAAGGATAACTTGCATATGTGTTATTGCTTTCTAGTTAAATTAAATATGAAAAGTGTATCCATTTTAGGACAGATACATACCTTATTCTGAGATACCTCAAGTCTTCCCTCGTCATTGTATTTAGCACAAGTGATAGCGTAAAGTCCTCTTCCACAAACTACAAAAAAAAAAAAACAGGTGGATAAAGATTAAAAACAGTTCAAATATAAGTCTTCTGAAAAATAATACAATTTAGTGAATCCAGAACGTTTTTAGAAATCTTAAAGTTTGAGCAACTTTGTTTGAGTCATTTAGGGGCTTTAATTTTCCAAAAAAAATTGAACAAATCTGTATTTCACCCTCTGTACATGGCAACTTGGCTATAATACTGCCAGAACAACTCCCCGTAGACTTTGAACACATTATTTTTTTCTTCAAATTTCAAGAAATGAAATTTCCGCTTCTTGTTTCTCAGGTATGTGAGGGTAAAGATGACTGTGCATGCATTTCACAATGTGCTGGGTCAGTTATTTTATTGAGAGCCTAGAAAAACATATATATATATTCATCCATTTACAGAGGACAACATGCACATTAACCCTATTTTAACTGGGCTTTTTCAGACCAGGTTTTTACTGGGGGGTGGGGGTCAATTTGACCCCCCCCCCCTTCAGATCTCGGCCACAGATCGCCGCGAAAATTTGTACGCACATAGAGCCGGATGTAAACTACAAGACTGTATAGTAAAATTTTCAAAAAAATGATTTTTTTAAAAATATTTTTAAGTAATTAATTATGCAAATAAGTGTATAAAATTATGTTTTCGCCTATAACTCGCTTACAATAGCTAATAGAATGCTAATTTTTGGTGAAAATGTTCATTTAGACATTTCTAACAGTTATCTACAAAAAAATTTGCCGAATCAGAATTAATTTCGTATGTATTTTATTGTTTTGTGAATTTCTTATGTATTTCTTTTTTTTTCGGCTTTTTGTTTTTCATTGTTTTTTCAACGAACTTTGTCAGGGACACTTTTGCGATCATAAACAGCATAAACTTAATCCATTTCAACCAGTAACCGTAAAAATAATCATTCATTTATGATTTTGGCTGAAAACACAATTTGCATTGATTTTGTACACAAAATCACGTTTTTGAGCAATTTTGGGGCTGACATGCATGTATAAAAAGGTCGTGCAGCATCGCAACAGTATGTCCGATTTTCGCGAAAATGGTCTCAAAAGATGCACAAGACTTGAAAGTAGTGTGAATTCGACGGGGGGGTCAATTCGACTACCCCCCCCCCCCCCAGTTAACATACGGTTAATTGTTTCACATGTTCAATGATTTTATTCATTATTTCCTTCATTGGTAATTAATTGGTATATTTTCAATGAAAAGATGGGAAATAAAGACTGGGAGAAAATCACCCCACAGGAATGAACGAGAACTTATTAATTTTTAAATACCTCTCCGTTCTGATGGACCGCCGTTTAATTTAGATGTATATAACTATCTGACAAATATATCTATGCATATCTTTGGCTGCTTATCACCTGTACCTCCTTTTTTGTAATGAGTATGGTTATTTGTGAACATTAATTACTGCATATTTATGCACTCATACCTAGTCCCTCTCCACTATGTGACAGAACACCTCATGACAAAATGAATGATATAAGAAAGTTTTCCATAAATTACTACAACTTCTTTGCATGATGTTATACCCATTATTTAATGAAAAATGAACTGACTAAATGCAAAATAACAAACAAAAAATGGCTCACTCTTTTAATACTGTCTTCATCAACACCTAGTCTTCTCAACCAGTCTGTTAAATCACTCTGTCTTGTATCAGCAGGATCTACAAAAAAAATTAACAAATAACAACAGAGATTACAGTAATAATAGTAATATCACCATTCTTGTAAAGCACATATAGTAGTCCGAAGGCATCAGACTGTGGATTGTTGGTCTTTACAATGTCACAGATGTCAATTTATGATGTTATAAGACATTACTGGTACCCTCTCTTACCACGGTCTGCAAACTACACTGTACTGTATGTACAGTACTTCTTGACTTGTTTTCGGCCTTCACAGACGGGCGGAAAAAAGGTACATTTCAGACCTTTTTTTCCACTTTAAAAGTACACTAAAATACATTACGTGATAAATATGTTTAGTATGGGTATTAAAACCACGCACGGTTGAACAAATTTGTCAACATCTTGGCCTAAAAACACAGTGAAAATTACCACGATATAATGTTTGCCTGTTACATTTTCTCCATGTTGAAACACCACTAGCGATATTTTTATTTACAGCACAGATTGTGACATGTCACATGCGTGAAGCCCGAATATTCAAACATGCACACTAAGTTATCATAACCTAAAGACTGAAGTTTTCCATTTTACAAATGTCGCATTCCGTTTTTCTGCATTTTACAAATGACAAATTCCGTTTTTCTCCACGTTGTAATTTTGCAATTTTCCGACTTGAATTTTTTGTTGGAAAAAATCACACATAATGTCCAGCTTACTAGGCCCACGGGGGTTTTGATTCAGGTTTGGGGACATATTTACACGTAAACACATTTGGCTTTGTTTGGAAAATTAGTTTATTTTTACATATCTATAAATTTTACTTTTGGGGAATTTTTAGGCATGATTTTTTTTCATTTTTGTTCAAAATGCTGTTTTCTGCAATATACCTCAAATTTTGTGATGTCCGCAGAAAATGCACAGCACGGGAAACTTTGGTCTTCTCCATAACCTACATCAGAATTATAAAGGCTCTAAAACCCTTCTGGCTCTACATACATGTAGCACCACATAAAATCCATGTGGACACTAGGCCAAACATTTAGTATACAGATATAGATAACATGTTGTTTTCGCAATCTTATCACAATCAATTTGTGATCGTCAAGTCTTTAGGAACATTCTGAACTCTTGTTGGTGATAGATGAGGAGATACATAGGTTTCCAAGACAACTGATGCTACAAATGTGATTAAATCTTATCATTATTATTCAATTAAAAAGTACAACCTTAACTTAAATACTGAATAATAATTTAATTTACACTACTGTAATTCATTTTTTTTTCTTACCAGTTTTGGGAACTTGGTCCCCCACTGCACTCTCACCGTCTACTGGAGAGCTGGTGGAGAAAATATGGGATGGGGAGGGGTCAAATAAAACAAAACATCTTATGAATACATGCATCAGATATGACAATCAGATAAAAACAATACTAATCATGACAGGGTTGTGAGTGACCACAAATAAAAAGTAGTAGTAGTAGTAGTATTAGTAATCAAGGTTTTAAATCCGGTTAAGTCCCCAACTACAGGGGTAGCTGGAATTACCTCGCACTCATAGCAAAAAAAAAAAAACAGCTGAAAAAGGCAGAAATTGCGAAGGCTCCTTTACTTTTGTACAGAGAAAAAATCTCAAAAATCTGAAATTTAGCTGAAAATCAAAAACAAATAAGCTAAAATCAGCTTTTAAGCTGAACTTTTACACCCTGTCATTGATTAAAGAGTGAATTTCAAACCTACAGGATGTGGTTTTCGATAGAAGTAGAAAACGCAAGGAAACACATCAGTTTGAGAAAAAAATCTGGCAAAATTGAATGAAGTCATTTATTTTTTGGAAATCCTATGCAACATTGTATTGTTTCATGTCAGCAACCATCCATTTTTTTTGTTCAGAAATTCATTTGTCACTACAATTTCAATTTTTCAAAAGGTCAGAGTTTTTCATTGTCTGTTCTGTAATCCTTTTCAGATTTACACCCTTTTAATATGTTTAACNGGTAAAA
>JZLH01S0609859.1:39442-49808 GCA_001188425.1 Eucidaris tribuloides | reverse complement strand
GGGAACAATGTTGATTGACAGCCAACCCGTCACCTGCCAGACTTGGAAAAAGAACTGCTTGACATGATTATTATTTAATTGATGTATGTTAATGTCTTCTTAACAAGGAAAAAAATCAGTACTACATGTATATGACCTTGAACACCATAGATGTAGCATTATACTGTATATAGGTACATCAATGTCAATATTTTTTTCTCTCATGCCCCACAGAGAAAATAGACAATTCACAAGTTATTTAACCCCTTGCCCCAGACCTAGAAACATAAACTACCTCGGGCTGAGGTAATATGGAGAATGTGAGTATATTGAACATCAATTTCCTAACAGAGTCAAATGAAATGTCAGTATATTTCAAGCTATTGCTCTAATCTTTAATGGTGAACACACACAATTTTGATTGCCCAAATTGCTTTACAAATCATTCAGGCATGGCACCCCCTCTTCTGTCTTTATTACTCACCACGGTGACATTCAACTCCAGTGACTTTTCTTGTTTCATATTCGACCACTGCAACAAACAAAAAAAGGCTTTAGAGAAAACAAAAGAACAAAAGAAAAATAAACAATGAGACCTGTACAAGCTGCAAAGATAAAGGTCATTGCATTCCTACGTATTGAATCAAAAGAACTTTTAGACTCTGTGCAACAAAATAGTTCATTCATCGATAATGCTAAGCTGCCATACCTTCACACAGTTTCTACGCAAAACATTACTTGTCAAACCAATTCATCATTTGGCTCTAATTTAGTTTTTTTGTAAAACTGCTAGGAATGTGAAGAAGAAAATTTCAATTTGCCCTAATAATTAAACTTAATTTTTTTGTAAATTTACTAATATCTACCTACTTACTTCATTTACTTATTTGTTGATTATTATACATTACATTTTATTTATTCATTCATTTGTTTATTTATTTATTTCAATTATTTATATTAAAAACTCCTAAATTATTCATTCACCAATTAATTACCTTCATTATAACTAATTAAATTCTGTGTTATATTGATGTATTGATTTGATTTTCTAATAAGTACATTTTTATTTTAACTTTGAAATTTTCCCTGATCAGACGCCTGTGTTTTATCCAATATCACAACTTTTTTACTCCATTGGAAATACGAATTGTAACTTCAATAAATAGACCTTAGTTGAAATATCTTACTGGGGAGTGACTTAATCCAATCTAGATTCATGAGGAGATTTGAGAGAGTTGAGGAGTAGGTGTATGGGGACTCCTGGGTCGACTGCCAGCGGGGATCGCGAAGGTTGCCACTGTGGCAAAAGAAAAAAGGTGAGAAGCAAATTTTCTTGAAAATTTAGCACATAAGCTCCAGTATTTAATAACCCAGATTTGGAAAACTGATGTCACAGAGAAATGAACGGGAAAAACAAAAGAAAAAATGATAAAGAAGGGTATTACAGAAAGTAAATGGACACAATGAAGGAAGAGAAGATGAAGAAAAGGAGGAGAGGAGGAGAGGAGGAGGAGGAGGAGGAGGAGGAGGAGACGAGAAGGAGAAAGAAGAAGAAGAAGAAGAAGAAGAAAAGAGAAGAAAAGAAAGAAAAGAAGGAGGAGAGAAGAAAAAGAAAAGAAGGAAGGGAGAGACGAAGAAAAGAAAAGAAACAAGAAGAAAAGAACAAGAAGAAGAAGAAGAAAGAAGAGAAGGAAGAAGAAGAAGAAGAGAAAGGAAGAAGTAAGAAGAAGGAAGAAGAGAAGAAGAAGAAGAAGGAGGAGGAGGAGAGGAGAGAGGAGTGACAGAGAAGGAATGAGAAGAAGAAGAGAAGAAGAAGAAGAAGAAAAGAAAAAGGAGAAGAAGAAAAAGAAAAGAAAGAAAGAAAGAACAAGAAGAAGAAGGAAAAGAGAAAAGACAAGAAGACAGAAGAAGCAGAAGAAAGAAAAATTAAGTGAATAAATCAGATTTTGGCCATGTCCAAAATACCCATTGTGAAAACAATACAAACAAAACAGAAACACACATATGAAAGACAACACAACAGCAACAACACACAGGTATCACACACACGCACACGTTAAATAAAAAACAATATGAACAAAAAAATCCAATGACCGTAAATTAAAGCCAGCCAAATTTGCAGTATTGCTTCCATGTTCATTATCTCTTTACACTCACTTCAACTGTGTTATGTATTTCTACAGAAAAGAATGCTGTGATAATTCTCTTGAAATAAAAAAAAAAATCTAGGCAAACATTCTATTGAAACAATTAAAAACTGAGCATACATGTTAGCAAATGGTGTAGACACTAAAAAGCAAACATTCACTTGAAAGTAACTTGATCTACAATACTTTAATGGAACATGCAAATTAAAGCGGTACCAACACTTGAAAATCAACATTTGTGTACAGCTAGATACACAACAATAACCACTAGACAGATGTCATAGTCGCTGGAAGTGAGTCATATTTTTGATAATAATAGTCATAAACATTTTGGAACTTTCAGTTCCGCCGCGTTCAATTCTCAGTCCGTAAACGTCCCGGTATATAATGCACGTGCTCGATTCTGGCCCTATACGCGTACGTTTTTTACCAAAACATTCGGAGTCATGATCCGATCTGTGCTGCTTACGCAATACGCCACACTAGTGTCGCGTTCCCTGATCAAAAAACTGTTGCCTAAGTTTTCAGCCAGTCTATCCTCAAACAGCTTTCATCCAAAAAAAAGTTGTAAGTGTGCAGAGTTTTCGGTCGCAACAGCGACCGTTTCAAGGGTCGAGACCAGCGCGACTCGCCAATATGCGAACGCAATTGATGTCAGTCGGCTCACTTGAAACTGCGTGCCACTTGCACAGGCTAACTCGGCTGTCGAAGCTTACAGGCAAGGCAATTTGCCCGCGGCCGGCGTATTGAACATTAAAATGCGTGTTGAAGATCGGAAGCTGTATGAGCGATGATATAAGATATAACATAGGGTTTTGCATGAAAACATTTTTTTATGCCATATAATATGCTTCCTGTATCTAAATGCCACAATCCGAGGCTTTATGGATTATTATTGAGAGAAAGCTCGCTCGAACCTAGTATTTGTTGGTGGAGTAATGTGTAATGTCCACTGAGGCGCCTGCATGCCTCAGCCGCAAACGCCGCCGGTGGTGGTGGGCGTGCAGGACTGAACGGTTTCTGGTGGAGCCAGTGCCGTGACTACAACATATTTTGCCCAGAATTCTTTTCTTCTTCATGCAATATACGCGAGCGCACGCCCGGCTCCTTTTTGTGCGGACTTTTCTTTAAATTACGCTTTCAATGAAGATGATAGTAATTGGCGCAAGTTTATTCCAGTACAGAAAAAAAAAAAAAACACCCTTACTACACAGCACGCTAATAAAATAACAATAGAACAATCCCGCGGCTACTACGCAGAATAGCACAAACAGGATCCGGTCTTTGATAAAAATAACCCGGTGCACATTTTTTGCCCATCAGCTGCAGACGTATATTCAAGTTCATAAAAAGGCACACGGCAGTTAGAAACATATACCGTTTGCCCACCAAATATAAATACGATCGTAGGGCCTTCGATGACTTTTGTATGTCACACTTCTATCTTTAGCATCATAATTGGAGCAATATTTACCCGCCGAATATTACACGACAAATCATTTCAATTGTAAAAAGCAATGCCAAGTACCCGAAATTTCTATTTAGTATTGAATACCGAATTTAGGTCTGTCATCCATTAATTATATTTCCGATCGGGAAACAACTACACTAAATATAATTTATGCTGCACCCTTTTCCCTCGATATATAAACGTTTTTATTTTAATTGGCTAGTCGGATCGGACCGAGATAAAATTGACCGACAGTGAAATTTCAGGTCCCCGCACCGTCAGTATCTCGCAACACTCTAGCAAACGCAATTACTGTTAATCGCATTCAAGACGTCTTGACAGAAAAAAAATATCGATAGCCGCGATCGATGCATGATAGTATCGGCAGTGTCGAGTAGCCTAGTTCTATGCCAAGTGTTTTTACATTTACTTGTTGTTTGCAAATTCACATTCAAAACCTCAATAAATAAAAAACGGAGTAATCATAAATTGCTAATATTTGCAGGTGGGCATGCACAAATACTATTACGTGATGAGCCAAATAAATTCACTCAGGGTGTTGTGTTCCCTTTAACTATTTATGCACCACACTCAATGCCTTACTTAATTTACCCCTAATTCAGTCAAATAAATTTTTGCCCGGAGGAAAGAAATGAAAATACTGGAACAGTAATATCCAGACGCTAATAAGAATCTCTATTTGCCGATGATAGCAGTGTGTAAAACAATGCTACAAAGCTTTTTTAATTATGGGCAGCTTTATGTTAGATGTAATAATAAACTTGTGTATTGCTGTGCAAATGGGAATCCCAAAGCCACGCGCTATGCCGGCGTGCCATATCAACCGCCCAAACAAAGAGTTCATTAAATGCTGATATCTCTGCATGTGCATGCTGGGAATAAATTCAGCAACGATGGAATTTAAGAAGCGCTGTGACAGCAATTTTCTCTCTGCTCCCCGGCGGGGGGGGGGGGGGGGGGGCTGTTTCATAAATACTCGTCGCTAACGTTCACGAAAAACAACTGGTGATACTTTCTTGGCTGCTATATCGAGTTCTCCATGCATTTACATCTTGGCCTACAAGAAGGATCACACAGTCTAGTGCGTAAAGTCGTTCGTAACTACGAACAAGCTTTTGAACACAACCCCCCCCCCCCCCGCTCTTGTTGCACTGCATCAAAAAAAAATCTTACAGGGTTTTTAATGTGTAGAAATCATACCTTTATGTTTTATCTCTGGTATGGTTGGATTCATTCGACACTGTCAAATTGCATTACAATATTTACTTCTTAGAAATTAACCAGGAAATTCCTAGCGGTATGCATTCAGACACTTAAACACAGGCACAGACAAACAGAATCATTGACACTCAAAAAAATTATTCTGGTAGCAATGCTTGGTGTGTGTGTGTGTCTGTGTGTGTATGTGTGTGTGTGTGTGTGTGTCCATCTGTGAGCCTGTGTCACTGTATGTGTGTGTGTGTGTATGTGTGTCCATCTGTGTATCTGTGTGTCTGTGTGTATGTGTGCGTGAATGTCTGTCTATGTCTGTGTGGGGGTATGTATGTGTGTGTGTGTGTATGTGTGTGTGTGTGTGTGTGTCTGTCTGTCTGTCTGTGTCTGTCTGGGTGTGTGTGTGTGTATGTGTGTAGGTCTGTGTCTGTCTGTGTGTGTATGTGCATGTGAGTGTGGATGTGCAAGATTGCACAAAGGTGCACAGTCTTATTTTTAGAATTCTTAGAATTTTCAAGTAAACATGAAGACCAAACCAACTTACAGGTACAGGTATCAGCTAGTTTTATAAGTTAGGAAAATGGAAAGAAAATAATGTAAAAAATGAGGTTATGAAATGTTCTCTTTCAGACAGTTCTGAACTCTGATTTTCTGAATAGATCACATTCCTCCAATATAAGCACAATGTTATTCTATTTATTAAATTGTACATTTACTTGCAGTTTGTATTGGCTTCTTTGGGTGGCAAAATTGAAGACGCATTGATGTTAAATTCTGCAAATATAGATTTTCAGTCTACCTAGAAAAATTTAAACTTCTTCTCAATAAGTATGAATCAAACATTCAGCGTGTTTCTATTGAAGTTAGTTTTCCGGATGCAACCGGCTAATGGAGGAGAAGATCTCAATAGAAACAGACCTTCTCCGCCATTATCCGTCTTTTTAGCGAAGAAAGTTTCGCCGGTATTTATCCTGCTTTTTGCAGGATAATAGCGGAGAAAGATAATGTAAGACGTCAATAGAAACAGACCTTCTCCGCCATTATCCATCTTTTAGCGGAGAAGAGCCCAATAGAAACAGACCTTCTCTGCCATTATCCGTCTTTTGCCAGTGAGAAATCGGAAATAAACAAAACCATGTGATCGGAATACATGACCCTTGGCTGCAGCGCGCGCGTGTTTGATTGAGCATAAATTTGACCTCGGTCATCCCACAATGCCTTGCGGCAACCCAGGTCAACGGACTCTTAGCCGGTAATCGCACGATTCTGCTAGGATCGATCATGCTTTGGGGAAAGCGCAATCCAATAGAAACAGACCTTCTCCGCTATTATCCAGTTAAATTTTATCCGGATAAATACTGTAGGCTCAATAGAAACACGCTGATTCTGACAGCTGCAATCTTATGTATTTTATTTTACATGGATCATTTCTGTGCAAAAACAAATGTGGTATGCAGTCAATCTTTAATCAGTCTCCCAACTATTCATGGCAAAAAAAAATGCCCTGATTTTTCAGATTTTTCAGATTTTTCATGATGGAAGTCAAAAATTCCAGGATTATCAGTTTGAACTGTTTTTTACTTCACATGTTTCTTATTTCACTTATTTCTTTATCGCCTCATATCCATGGTATTCCCTGATTTCTCCCTGATTCAAATTTCCTAACTTTTCACTGACTGAAAAAAGGGAGGTCATTTTCCGGATTTTCCCTGATTTTCAGGTTAGTTGGGGACCCCGCCCTTCTGGTACCCCCACTCCGCCTTACACCCCACCTGCCGCCCCACCCCTTTACTTACTTGAGATGCTTCTGTCTGCTTTGTAATCGGCCGATGGTGACTTCTTAGCTTTCTTGCCCTTCTTGGAGAGGAAGGGGTCGAGGAGTAGATCATGAGCAGTGGCTCTCTTCTCAGGGTCTGGCTCAAAACATCTACAAGGTGGGGGATGCAAGGGGAGGGGGTAAAGAACAAACAAATACACACCTTGTCATTTCAGAGAATTGAGAAAATAGAGAACAACCAGTAAGGATGTCAAATTGGTTCGGAAATATGTGGGGACAATAGCCAAGTTATAACTTTGTGCAACTGCAGCTCACCTATTGGTAGAAACAACCAGCTGTGATGCACTGCACCTGGTTCTGCCATTGTCCACACATATTTCTGAATCAGAGTGACATCACATTTCAGTACTCTACCCAACATTTACATCGGAGACAGTTGCTTTGGTGACAATATTTCAGAAGACAAAGAGTTAGATAGGGTGGCCTTAGGTTTCCAGTTCAGTATAAGGTCAGGCTTGACGTTAGAGTTAGTGTATGAACCAACTGTAGGTGCAATTGTCATCCGAGCAAATGTCATGGAACCGAGAAATAACCTTCATAATACCCAGGTTTGGAAGGCTGCATATAAATATATCCAGTTGAGAAGGCAACAGATGTTACTAGAATTAAAGGTATTGGCTAACATTTACCACAGTTAAAAAAATCAGAGCTACATGATTCCCCATGCTACCATTGTCTTTGATAAGGTCTAAAAATAAAGCCCTGAAAAAATTGTATTTCAAAATGATTATTTAGTGCTTTAAAAAAGTGAAAATCGTAAGTTGATCGGTTTCACCTGCCCATTTTCTCCCATAGACTTACTGTGTGTACACCTACGCTATTTAAACTCGCCCCGAATTTTAACCCGTTGGAGACGATTTGATTTCGCTATAACACGCATTTCCCATAGACCCCAACACGAGTTAACTCGTACTTAGTCTCCAACGGGTTAATTGTTTATTCATGCATAACTTGCCATTGGCAGTATAACTTTCCAAACTTTTTTATTCTAGGGTGTTTATTTGTCCATATGAACACTACTATGTAGTTCAGATATCAAAATTTGACAATTTTTTTAAATTGAAGCTCCACAATGTTAGCCTATCACTTTAACTTTGAAATGATATTCCGCATATTTCAATAAATCCAATTTTATCACGTAGCACCAGATGGGGAATATCTTGAAAATGAGTGTCACTGTCTCTTATTATCATCATTCTCAGAAATAAGTTGTTTGTATGATTTCATCAATCCCAGAATGCAAGTTTTTATGGATTTCTCTGTGTCAAATAATACATGTAATCTCTTATGGTTTCTTCATTCTCTGAATGTAAGTTTCCTTCTCTCTCAATAAAGCAGATCTTAAGGTTAGTGACATGATTGGGAACACTTGAAAATGCCTCAAAAACCAGATGAGTTGAAATATATACCAACTATACACCAGCTGGAGTGGATACCCCAGCCAGAAGGATTTGTCTTTAATTTGTTTACTTAAGGAGAATTAAGCATGAACGTAATAGTATTGTAATTCTATCGTGCCCCAATAAAAATAGCAGCCATAGAGAGCTACACAACAGGTTTGACTGCCACAAAGGAAGTTATTCTAGAATGAGTCAACATTTGACTACAAGATTTTCACAACAGAATCCTTGCATAGTTCATTTGATTCTAGGACAGTTTTACCCAAAGTTGAAGACTACCCCCAATCATGTCATTTACCTTTAAGGTTTCCATCTTTCCAAAACTAATAAAATATAATTGTTTGCTTCATCAAACAATCCAACTGCTTGCTTCATCTTCATCTTTGTAGAGCAGGATCTACAATGTTCTCTTTTTCTCAATTCTCTTCGAAATGACAATGTTGTATTTTTATTTCTTTACCTCCCTTCATCCCCACCTTGTAGATGTTTTGAGCCGACTCTGAAAGAGAGCACTGCCATGATTATCCTGACCCCTCTCTCCAAGAGGGCAAGAAGCTAAAATCACATCGGCGATTACAAAAGCGACAGAAGCATTCTCAATAAAGTAAAGGGGCGGTGCAGTGGGGGGTAAGCGGTTAGTGGGGTACCAAAGCGGATCTTCAATAGGGAATATCAAGTCACCTATCTGATTTTGTGTACTATCGTTTATGGTTTTTGTTTTCTTACCTACATTCTTTTGCAATATTATATCATGTTGTTAAATGTATGAGCTCCCTAACTACCTGAAAATCATGGAAATCCTTTAAAAAAGTACCTCCCATTTCAGATCGAGTGAAAGTTTTATGGGAAATTTCAAGACAGGACAAAATCTGTAATAAAGGTTTTGTTAGGGAATACCCATCTATATTAGAGCATAATGTATTAAAACAGAATAAATTAATAAGAATATCAAGTGATTAGTAAAATCAGTTCAAACTATTATATTCCCTGATTTTTGATGCTTACACATACATATATGAAAAAAAATCGAAAAATCCTCGAAAATCAGAGGCATTTTTTTTGCCTTGTTTTAAATATATTGTGGAACTTGAATTTAAAGAGTACCTGCACTCATCATATTTTGTGATTGCACAGAAATCGATCCATGTAAAATTAAAATAATAAGATTTCACTTCAGAATCAGCGTGTTATTTTTGTCTATTTTGTGAGTTCCTTGATCATTTAGTTTCATAGTTTATACTGTATGAATAGAATTCTAAGCTCCTAGATATATAAGTAGCGGGACATCTTTTCATATATTGATTGCGCTGATTCTCCAACGTAACTACGTCTGACACGTCAGAATGCACTAACGTCATGGATTCCTTATGTGATTCCTTTAGCAGAAATTCTTAATTATTTGCGTTATTAGATTACTGCCTTGCTACGCAGTCCTTTTGACCTTATATTATGTTTGTGCCTCCAACGCTATTGTGTCTCGTAATTTTTCATGTATTAGCTTGAGTTTCAATTTTTGCTCAATCAAACCGATATACTTTCCGAAATTGCGAAAGATGACTATTGTTACGTTTCTACAGCGTGCATTTGCCGCATTGTGATTAATCTCATGTTATTCTATACTCTACTTTTTTTCCCAATTATTTTTGTTTATTTCGATTGTTGCCGCTGAAAAGAAGGATAATCGCAGAGAGTTCTGTTTTCTATTGGCTCTTTCCGCTAAAAAGTGGGGCTAATTCGATAAGTCCTTTTTTATGTACTTCCTTCTTACATTATCTTCTCCGCTATATCCTGCAAAAAGCAGGTAATACCGCTTGCGTATAACTTTCTTCGCTAAAGACGAGATTAATATGATATACGGTATAAAGTCGTGTTTCTATGCTGATCTTCCTCCTCCATTGCTCCAATGTAGATATCTATGCATTCCCGTGAATATTATTTTCTACTTCTATTTTTCAATTGAAATACCTCGTGCGGTAATTTTTATAGATATTATTTATTATTGTAGAAGTTTTTTAAAGATTTTTCCTAGTTTGTAGATTTTTCTGAAAATGCTATTATTTGTCATGAAATATTATAAAAACATTTAAAACAATTTTGGTTCTTCAAGTCATTGTCCGACCCAATAGGTAAGCTCCATCACAAACTATCAATTAACTCGCTAAAACGAATTAATAATTTAGATCACAAATTCTTATCTGAAATTATGGCTATTCTTAGTGGAGTGCTAATTGATCTCACTCTACAAATCAGCTAGATTCACGAAAGTAGCTTCTGAAGATGAACCATTTCATAACCTCATTTTTTACCATTTTTTCTTATC
>JZLH01S0609859.1:25816-39417 GCA_001188425.1 Eucidaris tribuloides | reverse complement strand
AAGTAAGGATGTCAAATTGGTTCGGAAATATGTGGGACAATAGCCAAGTTATAACTTCGTGCAACTGCAGCTCACCTATTGGTAGAAACAACCAGCTGTGATGCACTGCACCTGGTTCTGCCATTGTCCACACATATTTCTGAACCAGAGTGACATCACATTTTAGTACTCTACCCAACATTTACATCGGAGACAGTTGCTTTGGTGACAATATTTCAGAAGACAAAGAGTTAGATAGGGTGGCCTTTGGTTTCCAGTTCAGTATAAGGTCAGGCTTGACGTTAGAGTTAGTGTATGAACCAACTGTAGGTGCAATTGTCATCCGAGCAAATGTCATGGAACCGAGAAATAACCTTCATAATACCTGGGTTTGGAAGGCTGCATATAAATATATCCAGTTGAGAAGGCAACAGATGTTACTAGAATTAAAGGTATTGGCTAACATTTACCACAGTTAAAAAAATCAGAGCTACATGATTCCCCATGCTACCATTGTCTTTGATAAGGTCTAAAAATAAAGCCCTGAAAAAATTGTATTTCAAAATGATTATTTGTGACCGCCCAGCTCCAAACCAACAAAAAGTCGCAGATTATGATTCTCTGTAATAGACCAAATGGTGTCATTTGGTTTGACCAACTCAAATTTTAAAAGTTTGTCTTTTCTGAAAGAGTAATCTCGTTTCTTTCTATGGTCAAAATTTGGTGGCTTAAAACGAAACTGAAACTGAGATATTGGCAGTTTTTCTGGACCACATTTTTTCGGACATGTGCTTCCGCACGGCGCACCTGAGTGAATGTAATCTTTAAATCCTCTTTTCTCCCTTTTCTGTGAAACTGCACCTCCTAACTCACTCGCATTCAATCACTTTTTGAAAGGGCTAGGATTGTCCAATTCTAGCAAGTTATATATCGTTTTAAAACTAAGAGTTTACTCTTTAAAACTACGAAGAAAAGTGAAAATTAATTTTGGCCTACTTTTTGTGGGTTTTGAGATGGGTGGTCACATTTAGTGCTTTAAAAAAGTGAAAATCATAAGTTGATTGGATTCACCAGCCCATTTTCTCCCATAGACTTACTGTGTGTACACCTACGCTATTTAAACTCGCCCCGAGTTTTAACCCATTGGAGACGATTTGATTTCGTTATAACACGCATTTCCCATAGACCCCAGCACGAGTTAACTCGTACTTAGTCTCCAACGGGTTAATTGTTTATTCATGCATAACTTGCCATTGGCAGTGTAACTTTCCAAACTTTTTTATTCTAGGGTGTTTATTTGTCCATATGAACACTACTATGTAGTTCAGATATCAAAATTTGACAATTTTTTTAAATTGAAGCTCCACAATGTTAGCCTATCACTTTAACTTTGAATAATGATATTCCACATATTTCAATAAATCCAATTTTATCACGTAGCACCAGATGGGGAATATCTTGAAAATGAGTGTCACTGTCTCTTATTATCATCATTCTCAGAAATAAGTTGTTTGTATGATTTCTTAAATCCCAGAATGCAAGTTTTTCTCTGTGTCAGATAATACATGTAATCTCTTACGGTTTCTTCATTCTCTGAATGTAAGTTTCCTTCTCTCTCAAGAAAGCAGATCTTAAGGTTAGTGACATGATTGGGAACAGTTGAAAATGCCTCAACAACCAAATGGGTTGAAATATATACCAACTATACACCAGGTGGAGTGGATACCCCAGCCAGAAGGATTTGTCTTTAATTTGTTTATTTAAGGAGAATTAAGCTTGAACGTAATAGTATTGTAATTTTATCGTGCCCCAATAAAAATAGCAGCCATAGAGAGCTACACAACAGGTTTGCCTGTCACAAAGGAAGTTATTCTAGAATGAGTCAACATTTGACTACAAGATTTTCACAACAGAATCCTTGCATAGTTCACTTGAATCTACGACAGTTTTACCCAAAGTTGAAGAGTACTCACAATCATGTCATTTACCTTTAAGGTTTCTTTTCTTTCCAAAACAATAAAATAAAATTGTTTGCTTCATCAAACAATCCAACTGTTTGCTTCATCTTCACCTTTGTAGAGCAGGATCTACAAATATTAGACAAAAGTTTATACATCAATTGAGTTCAAATGCTCACCGAAGAATAAAAGCCTTGGCTGCCTCTGACAAAGATTTAGGGATCTCAGGATGGGCCTTGTAGAAACCCACCTTGAACATGGCTGCCTGTGGGGAGCCAAGCTGCATGTTAAGGAAAAAACAAAAATGGATGAAACAAAAAACAAACAAGACACTTCAATTGTTGGGACATCTGCCAGACGCTACAAAGATATAAGCAAATGCATCCAGTGATTTAATCACAATTAAAGAGAAATTCATTTTACACATATTGTTATCTAAATTTGGTATGATAATTGTCTTATTGTACTTTTCTTGGTTTTCTAACCTTGCAAATGGGAAAAAATAGTTAGGTTAGCTGTCATGGGTGTGCAAAGGTGATACAAAACAAAATCTTAGCTGCTTCAATGCATGCAGAATATCACGATAATATGTCATAATCTATGTAATTTTCAGTAAGCAAATATAGGATGTTTAAACAAAAATAATTAAATTTCCATTGTGAACAATAAACAGTTACAATTTGCACAAATGTTCCGAGTTGAAATGTCACTTAAAAATTTGACAAAATATGAACAAAAACATTCTCCCCCTTTCGAAACAGAAATACCATGCCATTGATGTAACAATATTCTTCATCTTACCTCAATGAATGGTGGTTTTCCTGTGGCCATCTCTACAATGGTACAACCCAAGGACCAGATGTCTGCCTGTTAGGAATTGAGGGGAAAAAGTGATCAAAATGATCATAAACAAATCATGCAGAATAGGTACTTTACTTTTGAATTTCATTCAGTTGACATTTCAGTGAATAATTTGAAATGTATGCAATGAAATATGAATTCATTCCTTTGTTCAACTGTTCTTTTATCTTCTTCAGTCAAGTAAAATATGCATACATACAATGATAACTAAAATAAACTGCACAGTACCAAAAGTATTTTATTAAACATTGTTGCTGGAGTGATAAACCTTTATCAATTTTTGGTGAAAATGGGGTTTTTAAACAATCTTCTAGTAACAAAGCAATAGAGCCACTGTCTCCTGAACATTTAACAAATTTGGAATATAAAGTTTTAATACCCCAGCAATGATACATAATTGTATATTATCAACATATTTTTATTTTATTTATATATATTGTGAGATACAAGAAAGGAATGTTATACTTACTGGGGCACCATGTCCCCTGATTCCCTTGTCAATAACTTCAGGTGCCATGTATTGTAAGGTTCCTGTAGGAAAAATAATCATCACCATATCTGAAATAATATACTTGATAAAGAGGTATGTTACCCTGTTAGTCCCAGGCAGAAACAGTCCCATACTAAAACCAACACAAAAGATACCATGTGGGACTACAAGGGATACAAAATATGACAGTATCAAATGGCTGTCCTTTCAGTGAGACCTAAATATAAATGTCCAATGCAATTAGATATAAACAGAATTCTAAAACGGTAGCACATTTCTGTAAATGCTGGATAAATCACTAAGAGTAGAGTAGGGTAACTTTCTCTTTCAGGCTATATAACATCTGATAATGTCCTTATAACGAATAAAGAGAATATCACACAAAAAATTCAGAAATTTGAATATAAAAAGAGTGCAATCAATACATTTTTGTTCAATTCAAGCTACTTTATAGAACTGAAGATGTGATTTTTGTTTTGGTGCAAAAACAATTTTGCAGATGTTGATCCTTATTACCATCCAAAGGTACGCTTCCTCTGACAGTGTGAACGCAGCCTAATACCAGTGTTTATCTAAAACTTCAATTGATTGGTTAAAGTACAATTTAACCTGTCAAAGACAGTTTGATTTTGCTTTAACATGCATTTCCAATAGACCTTGCGATGAGATATCTAGTGTCTAGTCACAATAACCCCTTATACCACCACCAAACACAAAATCCCCCAATGAGAGGTATTACTAACCTTTGAATGAGTCAGCGGCAGGGTTCAGACCTGCCAGCCTCTTAGACGTTCCAAAGTCAGAGATTTTGACCACTCCGCTATACGTGTTGACAAGGACATTGTCACCTTTGATGTCGCGGTGAACAATCTTTTGGTCATGCTGTAGAAAAAAATGGAAATCACATTGTAATGTTACAGAGATCTACAATCATAGGTGTAGTACAGAAATAACAGCTTAATTCCAAAATGTGCTAGATCCACTTTTCATGAAAAATAAGTTGTAGCATCGGTATACTGGGAATTTACTTTACTAGATATAGAATAAAATTTGGAAGTAACCTGAACATGCCAATACAAAACCTTGTGTATTTTAGTTCCATTTTTCATTTCAAAGTCCAGACTATCTTCATGAAAGCTATACTTTCATGTTTACTTCACAACACAAATGAATAAAAAAAAATCCTTAATAATGATAAGATCTCAAAATAAATTATTTCATGAAAAAGATCATTCCTGAAAATCATAAATTCATAAAATGATACCACTTCAATTTTTTTTTTTAAATTAATATGTTGCCTCCAAGATTCTGTATTTCTCACAGAGTTAAAGGTTAGTGACATGATTGGGAACACTTGAAAATGCCTCAAGAACCAAATGAGTTGAAATATATACCAACTATACACTAGCAGGAGTGGATCACCCACCTGGGAGGATTTTTCTGTAATTTGTTTACTTAAGGAGAATCAAGCATAAACATAGGAGTATCTTAATTTTTACCAAGGATGATAAAAATAAGCCCCATAGAGAGCCACACAACAGGTTTCTGTGCTACGAGCGATATTGACATTGTTTATTTTAGAATGAGTCAAAGTTTGACTACAAGATTTTCACGGGAGAATCCTTGCATAGTTTACTTGATTCTAGAGTAGTTTCAGCCCAAGTTGAGGACTACCCCCAATCATGTCATTTACTTTTCATACATGGCAAATCATGTTCCCATAAGCAACTAGTTAACTAGTTAACTTAATCTTACCAGATATTTGAGTCCCTCCAGGATCTGCTTGGTGTAGTAGGCAATCGTGTCCTCGTGGTCAAATAAAGGGCCCCATTTGGATCTCAGTAATGCTGATAAGCTTCCTGGTGATGCAAATGAGAAAAATCAACCCATTAATCAATCAATCAATCAATCAATCAATCAATCAATCAATCAATCAATTAATCAATCAATCAATCAATATATCAATTTATGAATTAACAATACAATTATGAGCAATTGCTATTCAAGTCAAAATGTAAAGAATTGCATTCCTATCCATATTACCTCATAAATTCAACTCATTTTTCAACTCACTCTTTTGATGGTGTATAAAATATGACGAAGATCTTCAGAGATAACAGCATTATTAAAACAGCAATGGCACAAGTTTGCATCATACATGAGATCAGTTGTGCAAATCGAAATACCTTAAAGCCCCAGGCTAACAATGACCACAGTTTCTTAGTGTCTTTGATAGGGTATAAAAATGAAGCTCTGAAAAAAATTGTATTTCAAAATTATTTAGTGCTTTAACTCTTTACACGCGGTATTCGCACCCATGCACTCCCTGCAGCGATTCGCATTTCACGCTCAAAACGTAGAAAATGATTGTATTCACCCCGATTTATACTCATTTTCCCCGATGGTAGCGGTATTCGCTTTGTATTGTTTACATTCCTCAAGTACAGGGTATTTATGCAAGATTCTAAAAGAACCATTGAAAATCGATAAATACAAAAGAATGCTGTATTAGACGGAAGTCAATTTTGAAAAGAACACTCAAAGTCAGTTACAATAAACGCGCTTTTCACTGATAATCGCTTCATTATCTCTATCATTGACCTTTGGTGATTCATCTCTAAGTTGTGACAAATCAGTTTTCTATATGCAGCTTGTGGTTTACTCTCGTTGTATATTGAATGATCGTATATTATCAAGCAGGAGCTGGACGCTTAGAACTTCATGTATATTGGTTGCAATTAGGCATTACTTTACAAAATCCAGATGTATATTTCCAAATAGCCTTTATGCAATCAAAAGGTCTGCAAAATGTACTTCAACTTTGCTACACAACATTTTTCCTAAAAACGATGTTGTGAAAAGTTATAGCTAGTTGAAGTCAGTCATTCAATTTCCTTTCCCGTAACTGAGCGCTCTTGAAAAAAAGTCCGCACGCAGGGGTTTCACGGTCCCGCACACAAAGAGTTAAGAAAGTATAAATTTACAAGTACTCAGATTGACCGGATTCTCCATGCCCATTTCCTCCTATAGACTTACTGTGTATAGATCTAGGCCATTTTATACTCAACCGCACTGGAAATTCATGAGTGACATACATTCATGCATATTTTGCCATTGGTACCATAACTTTTCAAATTTTTGCATTCTGGGGTGTTTGTTTGTCCATTTAAGCACTATTATATAGCTCAGATATCACAGTTTGATCATTTTTTTTTTAATTGAAGCTCCACAAAGTTAGCCTATGTTTATGTCATATTGATAGTTCCCCCTACCCCCCCCCCCTTCCCACACAAATATTTATTATGCTCATTTATATTCATGAGGGACTGTATCTCACCTCCCGGGACCTGTTCCATGTATATCTTGAAGACATCCCCTTCCACATCAGAACCCAGGTATTTGACGATGTTCTTGTGGCTTAGTCTGGAATGCAGCAGAATCTCCTCATGTAGTGGTTGTACCTCCCTGCATTGAAGGACAAAAGTAACAACAAATGATTTAAAGGCCTGGAATCTCATTTACAACCATCAAGAAACATTCAATGACATCCCCCATGCCCTTATGCTATTCATGAAGGACTTGTCAGTAATTACTTAGAATTTGAAAAATGCAGCTGAAAGTAATTGCCACCTAGTAGAGGACCAGCCTGTAGGTCCCGTGACCAAAGTCTGGGGACAAAGTTTTGAAAGTGGTTTCGGGTTCCCTGATGGATTTTGAACATTTTTGACTTGGGCTGGCCGCTTTGAACTTCCGGGCATTTTGGGTAGGGGTCAATTAAAGTTCACACAGGGGTCAAAAATCAAAGTTGTCCAAATTGTGTCAATATGCATATCGAATTACTCGTCTACTCACAAGGATCCAAAATGTAATTATTTGGACTATGCATCCGATGTCAAATGAGGGTCGCTACAGCCCAAAATATGGAAAGTCAACGCACTTTCGATGTCGGGTCAAAAATGTTACCCCTGACCAATTATTGGTGAAACTGGTGTCCTAATCATATGTTTTTTCTACATGAGAAATCAACTATGTATTTTTTAAATGGGAGAAATTGGACTCTTAACCTTGAAATTCAAAAATTAGTATGCCACACTAAGTCTATGCAGCAATATGCTATACATTATCATTGGATCATGACATTATTCTCATGCTTTCAATTTCGAGGTTAAGATTCAAATTTTTTCACTTAAAAAGTACATAGTTGAATTTCTCGTGTGGGAAAACATATGATAAGACACCAATATCACCAAAATTGGTCAAGGTACCATTTCAACCTAACATCGAAAGTGCGTTGACCTTTCCATATTTTGGGCTGTAGCGCCCTCATTTGACATCGGATGCATAGCAAAGTATACATTTTTGGAATCTTTGTGAGTAGACGAGTAATTTGATATGCATGTTGACACAATTTAGACAACTTTAATTTTTTACCCCTGTGTGAACTTTAATTGACCCCTACCCAAAATGCCCGGAAGTTCGAAGCGGCCAGCCCAAGTCAAAAATGTTCAAAATCCATCAGGGAACCCGAAACCACTTTCAAACCTTTGTTCCCAGACTTTGGTCACGGGACCTACAGGCTGGTCCTCTACTAACCATGGAGGTCTCTTTCAACCTCCGTGCTTGCAGTTAGACTCATCTAAAGCCCACTGACAAGTGGTATTATTTCAATAACCCTGTATTGGCGGTGAATAATAATCTGCATGAAACTTGATACACACGATACACGTATGTGAACTGTAAATGAATTTGACATATCATAGAAAACACATGCACTGTAAGGATCAAAAGAAGAGTAGTAGACCAGTGAAGGTTTTTGTCTGTAGAAGAACAAACTCTAATCACAGTCTAATAATCACTATTATTCCACTAAAACTGAGTTTTAAACCCCTATACTTTGCCAAAGGTTCTTAAAGGCATTGTATAACAATGTTTCGAATTTAAAAAATCTGAGCTGCATGATTCTCCATGTGGTCCATGAAGCCCTGAAAAAATGGCAGTTTAAAACGATCATTAAGTACTTTGAAAAAGTGAAAATCATTGAGAGACCATTCCAGTTTTCCCCCACAGACTGCTGTGTTGCAGAATTTCCTATCGGCTGTGAATAATTAATGTGCCAATTCGTATCTGCACATATTTTACTAGTGACAGCATAGCTGTCCGAACTTTTGTGTTCTAGGGTGTTTATTTGTCCATTCAAACACTGTCAGATAGGGTTAAGTGTTTAGTTCTTGAACGTTAATGGCTTGGTACTGAAAGAGTTACAGAAACCAACATAACATCATCCTCAACCTCAATTTTTTATACAACAAGAGCACATGAGAAATAATTCAAGATTTTATAAAGTATAAAGAAAAAATCTGAAATGCATGAAGGATCTAAATGCAATCAGTACATATGATGTAAAGTGAAAGTGGATACCTAAAAGAGTGCACTCAAAAGAAGCATCAAGTGCTTTAATAGAGCAAAATTACTACTACTTCAATCAAATATGTAATAATATCGAAAAAGAAACGTTACCATGATAAAAATCAAACCTAAAGGTAGAAGGAGCCAGCAACTAACAGGCATAAGTTAAGAAAAAATTTGAGTTCTTGCCAACCAATCAGATCACAATGCACTGGTCTGGAGCTGACCATGCGTGATCGATGCATGCCACCCGACATGTGTTAGTCACGGCGTGGTAATGTATGCACTGTTTGAATTGATAAGCTCCTCCCCCTATAGCTGTTTCTGCAAGTTTTATCACAGGATAAAACTTGCAAAGACGTAAAAAAAAACACAAATTAACTAATTTATAGGGCCTTGCTGAGGGTGAATATCACACAGTACCCCTTATTTAGGCTGTCTATATTACCACGTACCATAATTCTCACAATATTCACAATATCATTTTTTTTCTTAACTTATGCCTGTTAGTTGCTGGCGCCTTCTCCCTTTGAGTCATCTAGAATGTGCCCTCACCTTGTGTCCTTGATCAGGATTTCTTTGACGGCAATCGTCACCTGGGTCCGTTTGTCCCTAGCTGCATAGACCACTCCATACGTCCCCCTCCCTAGGATATGACGCTCTCCTGTCTCTGTTAGTTCATACTCCGTCTGGACACAGCAGTGAAGAAAATGAAACTTTTTTAACTCTGGGAATGGTTGGTGGCAAATTTTGCGTGTGTGTGCAATATAAATCAGAAAAAGTCCACAAGTTGTATGATCTTTAAAAATGAATATGAGAATCGTCCATGTACTATGATATTAGACCATTGTCAATGATCACAGTTGAAACAGTATACTGAAAAAAATGAAGAATTATTACGAGTAAAATGCTGCAAAAACGGAAACATGATTGACTGCCACCATGTAAACTAGCTAAGTAGTCTCCTTGCAAAATATTTAAGCGGTTTTGGTCTTGTAGCCCGTGTATCACATCATAATATCACTATACAGGTTACACAAGTTTGTACCTATACATCAATGCTACACCTAATGAACGATGTTGCATGAATACTGCACATCCACATCATGTACTTGTAGCATACTGCCCTGTATGTGGCATTTACATAACACTTACACATAAAATGCATAATGCTGTCTTTACAATGAGTATCATGATCCACAGAATGGCATGTTTTTACATTTGGTGACATTTTCAGATGTAATGTAAACCTGCACATGATAGGTCCATGAACAGCTATCCACATTGGTTAAAAGAATCAAAAGACCTGAAATCAAATTACTCATCCATAGGAATTTAGAAATTTTAATACCCTATCACAGCTTAGTTGGCATGGAAATAGATAAAATGAGTGAGAAGCGGTGAAGACATCTTGGTATCTACCTGCATGGGTTCATCATTGAGATCTGAATCAACTTCTCCACCAATAATAGCCCTTGTGCCGATCATCTTTTTCACCAAGTCATAAAATCTAGTGAAAAGAAGAAATGCATTAGATAATATCATAAAATGGATCCATAAGAAACTTCAAACATTGCATGTTTTTGCTGGTGCATGAGAGATCTCTGTATCTGACTGCAATTATACCCCACAATCCTCAGAATGGATTTATGCCGCTGGATGACAGTATGTAACTTAATGGCATTGATTAACAGTTTAAAAAATCTGAGCTACATGTTCCTCCAGAGTCCATGTTACTAGTGTCTCTGATAAGGTCTAAAAATGAAGCCCTGAAAAAAATGCAGTTTAAAACCATCACTAAGTGCTTTTGAAAAGAGAAAAGCAATGAAGGTGAGGGTTTATAGTATTGTATTACCACGTAAATTCAGTCTCACATGACTTCACACATTACCCCTGATCATTGGACCCCATATTAATGAGTGATCATTCTAATTTTCCCCCACACACTGCTGTCTTAATTCATGAACCAATATTTATCAGTACATATTTGCTAGTGACAGTATATCTGTCAAAAATTATGTGTTCCAGGGTATTTATTTGCCCATTCAAACATTATCAAAGAGTTAAAACATCAAAATTTGACAAGTTTTTAAATGGGGCTTCCACAATATTAAACAGTGTCTCTAATTGTTACACACATGACAAAAGGTAACCTTTCCTAATATCATTGACAAACTGTGAAGAACTTTGACCTTACCTTTGCCTTTGGCTGGATGAAGAAAAGAAGAGTTGGAAGTCATCAGCGTTTTGTTGTACGTAGAGGAAGATACACCTGTCATCACGTTTGTATGTGCTGCAAAATAGAAAAAGGACCACAAGAAAAACTTAATGAAGAAGAATAGTATGACGAACTTGATAAGATGCTGAACTGTTGCATGGACAACAATTACCACTTGACCAAGCAAACCTTCAAATCTTACATATCACTTGGCTTAAGTGCCAATTTAACATTATCAAAATAAAGTGATTGGAAGTTTTCAAAGGTTTGATTACTTTGTTATTCATGGTTTTGTTTCAAATGTTCATTGATTTGTTTGAAGTGTTTTAGCTTTACAGAGCAGGTTTCATCTTTGTATTATCAAATTAATGAGAAATTAGCTTTACGCTGGGTATACACTATGTTCCCGGCGGCCACAGCAACCACGTTTCTGGTCACCTTGGACAGAAAGGAATGGACGCGAGACCACACGGGAGGACGGGCTGGGAAAACGTGACAGTCCATGATTGCCGTGGATGTCAGGCCAGATTTTTTTAACCGTCAGAAAAAATTACCACGGTAGTCACAGTGAAGATAAAAAACCTAGTAGGCCGTAGGAAAACGAGGGGAACTTGACAGTACGTTATAGACTGTAACAGCACAGGTAATCTGTAGCAGGTCTTTCCACATGGTCTCACATCCATCCCATTTTGTCCATGGTAGCCTGAAACGTGATTGCCGTGGCCACCAGGAACACAGTGTAAATGCAGCATTAGTTTGCTGGTAACTTATCCTTCGAATTGCATTACCTCTAAACTATGAAATTTGGGGTAAAACTAAAATAATAAACAACACGAGACTCAAAATGAAAATAATATCAGAACTATAAATAATTTCAATAGGTTTCACATCATGTTACTCTACATAATTATATAAATAAACATATTCACGAAATGTTTTATACAAAACAGAAAGACAATGATTAGAAAAATTGCCTACATTGTAAAGAATGACATACCTGACACCTTTAATTGAAGACATGTTGAACAGCCATTCATTAATTTCCTATAAAGAAAGGATAAAAGGAAAGTTAGTGAACAAATTTGATGTTCGGTATATGAACTGCTGACACCTTCAGTGTGAAAAATCAACCAATACATGTAACTAGGAAAATAAGTTCATAGTGCCAAGTGAATACAAAACTGTAAAAAAAATAATAACAATACGTTCACTGCTTAATATTGCAGTGCTTATGTACTGAATCATTTCATTATTTCATGTTTGTTTCATATGCTTATTTTGATCTAAAAGCAACAGCACTTTATCCAAATTCGATAACAAAATGTTTACAAAAGACATACGGCATCGAACAAGTTTCTTTTTAATAACATTGAAAGGTCCTACCTGCACTCACTCATTCAACATCATATGTGTTTTATGCAAAATGTTTCTGACAATTTTCTTTCACAGCAATGACTACTATGCTTCAAAAGTTGTCACAGGTGGCATTATCAGAAAATGTGATGCTATAGTAGGCAGGTATACAAAGGGAAAAATTGTATTATGGCTATTTCTTGTTTCCATATGTATGTCTCAACAGACACTATAGTTCACTGTTTATAGTATCAGTGACAAGTACACATTTTTTCAAACTGAGGAACACATACATGTATTTCCCCATTTAAAACTAAAAATATCACTGAAGGTGATTAATACCCCCGCCTAATCACATACCTGACTCATTGCCATAATATGCTGTTGCCATGACAACGCAGTTTCTGACACATGCAACAAAGTATGTCTTGTACATCTTCACCTTAAGACCAATGTGTGACCCAATTTTCAAGAGGATTGATCAAAAGCTGAGGAAGTAGTTCGATCTGCAAGATTTTTACCTGATTTATTACCGTAAATATGCCGTTACCATGGCAACGCAGTTTCCAACACATTCATAAAAGGTGTCTTGTACATCTTCACTTTAAGACCAATATGTATGCCAAATCTCATAAGCATTGGTCAAAAACTAAGGAAGTAGTTTCATCCGCAAGATTTTTACCTCATTTTTGGCAATAAATATGCTGTTACCATGGCAACGCAGTTTCCGACACATGCAAAAAGTATGTCTTGCACATCTTCACTTCAAGACCAATGTGTGACCCAATTTTCACAAGGATTGGTCAAAAACTGAGGAAGTAGTTTGATTCGCAGGATTTTTACCAGATTTATTACCATAAATATGCCGTTACCATGGCAACGCAGATTCCGACACATGCCAAAAATGTCTTGCACATCTTTACCTGAAGACCGATGTGTGACCCAATTTTCGTGAAGATTGGTCAAAAACTGAGGAAGTAGTTCGATCCGCAAGATTTGCAACGGACCGACCAACCGCCCGACCGACCATATGCTGATTCCTACAGTGTATATACCCCCTTCAAACTTCGTTTGGCGGGGGTATAATACGGAAAACATAACCCGTTGGAGACGATTTGATTTTGATTTCTTTGATATAACCCTATCTGGCCCGGGGGGGGGGCTAAAATAGCCCCCCCCTCGACAAAGTTCGCGACCATTCCGCCGCGCGAAATTTTTTGACCGCGTCGCTCGCTGACTTTTTACTTTCAAGTGTTGCGCATCTTTTGAGACCAAATTTGCGACGTCCGGGTACGCGGTTCCGGAGTTATGCAACTTTTCGTACTTGCATGTCGCA
>JZLH01S0609851.1:1542-12801 GCA_001188425.1 Eucidaris tribuloides | reverse complement strand
GTGGAGCGTGCGTACACAGATGTATCGGTGGTTGTTAATCGTTATGATGTTATTTCCGTAACTTTGCATGGTATAGCTTAGAGAATGACTTTTCCCAAACTCACCTTGTACAAAGCGAATCCTATTTGGTGTTTCTTTCCTCGTTTTTTGTTCCGAACCCGGCGATATTCCTGTAACAAGGTGATAACGACGGAACATTTCCCTTGCGTATCACGATCAACGTTCTCTTCGTCTGTAACAGAGAACAACAAAACATAAAATTAGCAGGTTTAGACTTTAGGGGGCATAAGGTACCATTCAGAAAGTTGAGGGAATTCAGAACAAAAATTGATTGGCCGGATTTTAACTTGGGGGTATTTTTTCACGAAAATAGACAGCGTGCTTTTTATTTTCACGAAATCTATATATTATATTCTTATTATACGATATATACTGACGTTAGTCCGTATTTTCCAATAAACCTTTCATATACATACTCGAACTCTCGAACTGTCTGTAGTCAGAGCCTACCCACCCCCACCCCCCACCCCCGAGAAAATGTCGCAATGCTCTTCTGAATTAATAAAAGTGGACACCGGATGACGGAGGAACATTTACCCCAACCACCATTCTCACCACCAAAATGGGAGGGGCAAAATGTTTTCATATCCCATAATGTTAAGACATTACTGTCCATCTGTAGATTTTGTTTTGAAAAAAAAAAATATCCGAAATATTGTTGGGGTCACCAAAATCAATCTCCAATTGCAGGAACCCAGCGTTTGACACGATTGAGCCATTTAAATGATTGACCTTTGACCTCATGTCTTACCTGGTTCCAGAAGACTGATCATAATCTGAGGGTTGGTGGCGAACGTGGAGGAGATGAAATTCAGGCATCCTCCTGCATTGACATCTCTTATCCATCGTCCGTGCCGCGTCACCAAGTGAAATCCCCTAGCTGTCAAGGAGCAAATTCAAAATGCCGAACCTTTACATAAAAGTTACTCTCCTTTACCTCGTTCATGAGCAATTTTGCGTATAATGAGATAGGCTATACTAAAAGTTTAACGCAATGTATAATTCTGTTTATTAAACCGGTTAACTCAGCTCTCTGTCACCATGCAATTTAGAAGGAGATGTACATATCCTAAACTTTCTTTCCTGTTTGACATTTAAAAACAAATCTCCAACATTTCACTCGATGTCATTTTTTCATCTCATAAAGAATACAATGAAAACAAGATCGCTATACAATTTTGTTTTGATGCGACTTTTTCACTGAATATATACATTTGTGTTGAATACCGCAATCATTACAGTTAGCAAAAAAGAGTCTTCAACCCACACTTGAAATAAAAGTAAGAAGCCATTTTTTCGAACCTGAGTCATTGACAACATCCGGTACCCCGTCCCCATCGAAGTCAGGACCACTCGTACAGAGGACCACTTTGGTAAATTCATTGAGAAAATCCGTGTATGACATCCTGAAGGAAGAAGATATAAAAACGGTAATAATAACATGAGAGAAAACGAACAACCAAATAGTCTTAATGAATAACTCAAATAAAAACGTAACGAGAACAGTGACAACAAAAGAGAAACAAACAAAAAACAACAAGAAGAAGAAGAAGAAGGAGGAAAAGAAGGAGAAGAAGAAGAAGAAGAAAAAGAAGAAGAAGAAGAAGAAGAAGAAGAAGAAGAAGAAGAAGAAGAAGAAGGAAGGAGGAGGAGAAGAAAAAAGGGGAGGAAAGGAGAAGGAGAAGGAAAGGAGAAGGAGAAGGAGAAGGAGAAGGAGAAGGAGAAGGAGCAGAATCATTATAATCATCGTCGTCAACATCATCATCATTATTGTTATAATACCAACACAGTAGACTGAACGTACTATGACAGTGAGTTGAGAATGCAATGAATCATGTAATAGTTTCATTTAGAGAAGATGAAGACTCGAATACTTACCAAAATTCTCCATCTGCGAGTCCTCCTACTTCAAAATCATCTCTGTTCTTTAGTCCCGACCACATCTCAGAGCTAAAACAAAGCAAAGCAAAGCCAAAAAAAAAAAAATGATTTGAAAACGCTATCATGGGACACATTTAATCCTTTGTTTGTCATGTTGATCCGTTGTTACAATTAGTACAATCAAGATAGGCAAACGTAATTAGTTTTGTCTTTACCTGTGGTTCAGGAAGGTTAGAAAGATAGGATCACTGCTTGTTTAATGTCTGTAGATTCTATAAAATGATTATTGTCTGTACGGTGCCAGAAGAAATTAAAGAACGTAACGTACATCTAATTTTCTACAATCTAAGTGGCCTGCAAAGGGATAAGATTATGAAGGACAAAAACAAAGAGTGCACGTAAATATTAAAAATAAGCTACATGTAGGTAGAATTCCATTTGATGAGATGATCAACCACATTGATTTACTGTGTCCGTTTATTAAGACGTGTATCTTGTCTCTTGAACAGACTGTGTGCATTTATTGTGTTCAGGTCTCTAATAAATCAGTAACTATGCCTTTGGGGGGGGGGCAGAAAAGACAATATATTTGATTAAACAATGTCATTTTACATGGGCTATCAGCAGGATGTGACATATCAGTAACTATATATCAAATGGAAACATTATTTAATGTTTAAACACCTCTTGAAATATTATTGAGACCTCGAATCAAAGAACTCACCTGTCACTCCATTCGCCTCGCCATTCCATGGAGTTGGCCCAAGGGTTCCTAATATGGACCAGCCTCACTCTAGACCCGTCTTCCATCAGCCCAGTCTGGACCCGCTGGATGGAGTAGGCGTGTCCGGTCACGATGCCTAACGCGTTGGACTGGTTCGCCCTCCAATTCCCCTACAAGACAGAAATTTTCACCGTAAGTATTCAGACGAACGTCTTCAAAAGTCTCATCAAAGTATCGTCAGTATCTTCAGTAGCTCATGGTGATGTTAATTCTTCTAAAGTCCAGACGACGAGGAATATTTTGGATGACCCGAATGACCGCACTTCTCTACGTCTAGACATTAGAGTATATAATATCACCCCCGATCTACTTTGCCGCCCATCAGCAATTCTAAGTTGAGGAAGCGGACATACTTATATCCGTTATATACCCTCCCTACTCAAAAGTATTGCAACATACACTATAACGCATGCATTTTGAGTTGAAGGGGTCTTTCTGTTATGATGTCCTAATAAAGTTTATTATTGAAAAATAACAAATTATTTGAAAAGAAGTCAATGAATATAATTTCCCCTTTCTTCTCCAAGGCGGAGAGATTATCAAATGCAGGCGCTCCCACGACAGAGGGGCTGGAACATAAAAATTTAACATTTCTTCGCCTCCATGTAGGGGTGGGGTGTTAATTCACACTAACATCGTAATTCGACTTCATATTTGCCGTCAAACGGTTTCGATGGTTTGGAAAGACTTCATACTAACAACAAATGCCAATATGTTCCTTTGATGCTGTCTCAGAAAGAAGACACCACGCCGCGAAGAAGAAAACACCTCTTATCTTCATAAGACAGTGATGTAGGAGAATAAGGCTTCTAATTTAAGATGGTGTTAATTGTGTGACAAAAAAAACAGCCCTGTAACTGTTGAATACATTATAGGCCTAGATCTAGTTGAATAGTTGAAGACTTGGAGAAATAACGGCACGTGCCCCTACCAAACAAAACCAAAACAAAACCTAAGAATGAATAAAATGGACTTAGGAAAAGAAAAAAGAAGAAGATGTACACATAAACACTAATCACATAAAAGGAAAAGAAAACATGAAAGCAAGACATCCCCGAAAACCAGTGGTATAATACATGTACTTATTTTCTTTTTCTGATAATCCATTACGTTTGGGGGACTCCTGCATGGAAAAATGCGTCATGCCTCCTCACCGGCAAACTGCTGCTGGAATCATGAACCTGATGTAAATATTTCATTACATACAATGTAATAGATTTGTAATCAATACCTTTCTGGAGCAGCACATGAAGGCCCCGTTCCGAGTCCCTCGGTATAGGATGTCGTACATATAGGATGGATCCCACGAAGTGAGATTGTAGACCTCCGCCAGTCCCCCGGTCAAATCCACTAAGGCATCGGCCGCCATGCCGCCAGCTAGACCGCCGAAACTACCATGCAATCTGGGATAAGTTAAATATATTTTAGTGACTTTGAGTTTTCCTTTTCTTTCTGACGTAATTTAATGTTGTTTAGAGTTTAGAGATCCAATCTTTTTTTAAGCATAGTGTACTATGCATTATCCGGAAACTACATACTTAAAATGGAGGTGAATGCTAATGTTTATAAAATAAATCTACAACAAAATCTGCAACTATAACATTTCAATAATTAATGGTATTTAATGATGAAAACCAAATCATTGCATTTTTTTTAATTTTCATTTTTAAATTTTATTAATTCATGAACTACATTTCTTTTTATGTATTTATATATGTTGTTTTATTGTAAGAATATATTTTTTACGCTCGTCATTTTATCAGTTTACAGAAAGAAAGAAATACATTTTGTGAGTGTTCACTTTTTTTTATCTGCTTTTACCCAAATATTTGCAATCATGCAATTGCGAATTTGCTGATCATTAGGTATTACGTGTAAAACATAAATTCTGGGATTTTGATCCAAGAAGGTAACCATTTGTGGGGGAAAGGCCAACCATAATACAGTCGTGCGTTGCAGTATGGCAGATAAAACTCAGATCAGTTGGTGAGACGGATTCTGTGAATTATCACTTTAAATATTTACTCACTTCGCATAAGCCTTCTCGAGTAAAGATGGCCAGAACTCGTTGTCGTCACTCGACCTCGCGAACATGAGGCGACCGTTCCTCGTGGGAAGACGATCATCTACGATCACGTTGACCCAACGACCGAACCGCCAAAACCGAAAACGAAACATTCCCGTGTATTCATCGCCGAATGATTGTCCTGATGGTACGACCTAAAGCACAGAGACGAATATGTAATATCAAAATTATTTTGAGATTGTCGATAATGACTGATTTCAACGCGATAAAGGAAATTATACAGATAAAACGAAATAAAATGCAAGTGTTGCTGAACTAGTTTATAGATTATCTATAGATATTTAATTGTTCATGATAATTTGGTACCTCACTGCTCTGCAGCGGAAGGAGCAGTCACATTTTACACGAATGTAACACTAAATGAATCTATTACACCGAAGTTTTAACTGTAAATGATTTTACGATTCTGATTCTGTCCACGGGACCTACTTCCGCTTGTAGTATGTTTTTAATATACCACTTTGCCCCTCTTCATAAACTGATAAAGATTAAATAATTCGGTTTCGATACATATCGATGATATCAGTTTCTCTAGAACCTATCTAGCAATCAAAACATATTACTGAATCATGATCTGCTTACTGCGATGTTCTAGAGAAAAACAGACAATGAATATAAAATATTGATTGATTGATCATTGAAATCATCCAATCTTCCCTCTTTTGACCATTTCTAAGTTTACGCAAAATGAAGTGACAGACCAAACAAAAACTCGTCATATCAGATAGATGTCCGTAGAGATTTTTTTACCTTCTCCATTAAACGTGGATATTTAGCTATCGCCGAACATGCCGATAGGAACCAGCAGTCACCTAGCTCGCCCTGAACCACGTCCCGATGACTGAGACCGTCGACCAACATCTGAGGATCGGAACACAGCTCCTGAAGAAGAAGAAGAAGAGAAAGCAGGCAGAATACCATCAAACACACCATCATTATTACCACCATCACCATCACCTAACCCACCATCATCATCATTATCATCATCATCATCATCATTATCATCATCATCATCATCACCATCATCATCATCATCATCATCATCATCATCATCATCATCACCATCTTCACTATCTTCACCATCAAGCATTGTTTTCATCGTCGTAGTCATCATTTCCACCCTCATTCTCATCATCATCTTCGTTACAATTTGATGTGTGCATAAAAAATGCTGGATATTAATTTGTAGAAATGTGTTTTTTTTTCTTTGCGAAGAGGACTTTGTCAACAACGTAATAAAGAAGAAATAACGGTACAAACTTCAGTCTCAGCTGATCTGTTATCATGTTGATAAATGGTATAAGTTGGCAGATTTAAATTGCAGTTTATACAGCTATCAATCCTTTTTGAATGGTTTACTAAAAAGTCATGTTATATGTTTTTTTTTTTACTGAATGCAATAAACTTGTGCCATTTGCGATATAGATTTTTTTGCGGTACTTTGTAGGTTTTTAATTTGCTGCAATATACAGGTGATACTACTTAGTACTTACTGTCGATAGTATCGCCACCGTAAAAATAAAAAAGTAGTACTACCAATGTGTAATGGTCGGTATGCTTTAATAATCGTTGCGCAATATCAACTCACGTGTGGTCTTCTCCAAACAATACTTGTCACATCCCCCTCTCCTTTCGGGTACACCGTGTCCCAGGTTGCCGTAAAATCAGGATCCTCGAATGATTTGCCATCATAACTCGAAGCGAAGTCTCGCATGAAAGCAACACACTCCTATGTAAAATGAGAAAGAACATTATATTATTTCCTTATCCAATATACTCAAAGTAATCAGTGCTGTTACTAAAATATTTTTAATATATGTGTGTCAGAGTGTCAGATTAAAATTGAACCAAATAACCATGGGGAAGCCACAGCTTTCAAAATGTGCCAACTAGATTCTAATTGCATCTACAAAGTAGCTCTACTTGCAGGAAAAGGGCGTTCACAAAATTGAATGTTGAGTTGGATTTAGAGAGTTGTATTTGCTAGTAAACTTAAAATTCGGGAAACATTACTGGCAGAAGAAAAGGTCCACAGGTTCCTAAATTGGCAGGCTATGACTGAGACTAGCAGTGATCATACAGACACCCCTTCCCCGCCACTATCGTTATACAACTCTTTAGGAAGCGACGGGCTAAATCCCATACCGTTAAATTCCCGAACTGTATACTTTTGAACTACTCGATACACAATATTTGAAAATTCAATTATAGTGTACAGTATAATCAAGGAGGTACTTGCTTAGTACCTCCTTGGTAATAGTTGGTACAATCGAATTGTCATACAGTACATTATTATGATATACATGTATGACATTCCGATTATACCTTTGCACTGTAATTGAATTTTAGAGTCGAATAAAGTATAATACACAAACCTTAGATGTAGCGAAAACCAATTGACCATCGGGTGGTTTATCAAAATCGTCGACATCGTCTCCGTTGTCGAGATCGTCGTCGTCAGGTGTTGGCGATGACGATAATTCTGAATTCAACCACAGATCTCCGGGATCACCATCCGTGATCGCTGCCGCCCATGTCGCATAAACGACGTCGTCTTCTTTGTGAGTGTCGGTGGCTGGTGGTCGGTCGGGGTCGGACGGGGCCGGTGGGTTGTCGGACGACGGTGGAGGAGGGTTATCGCCTGGAGTAGCTGAGTTTTCTTTCGACTCCTTTGCAGGCGGATGACCGTTTTGTGCAACAGGGGATGCTTCTGTGGAAGTACAGGACCCCATGATGGAGAAACTCCAAATATTTTAAAGCAGCACTGTCGCGATTACAGTATTTAAAGCTCAAGAATCTAGATCAGAGTGGATAGATAACATATCACATCGCGCTAATATTCCAACGTTGGTGCATATATACACAATGTATACGGTTTGCAATCGTAATTCAATGCCAGAAATACATTGTGCATTTATGTATACAGTATATTGTACATACGTAGTAACCTGTACACAGTTACCCGTGTAACATGCCCGGAAGGATATTGTGTATAGTCTACTATTTGGTTTTGATGAATAGCCAATGTATTGTATCGTATCGCCTGCATGCATCAGTAGTCAGTGAAATCAATAGCCGACCTGATCAGCCCACGACAGACGAATATAATAGTCCATGCGAGGGTTGTGTTAATAGAGACCGCGTCTGTTACCATGGTGATGAATAGGACAGTTTTACCACGTGTTGAGCCTAAATCAGCTGTTGTACAGTTTGCCTCAAAACAAGTGGTAGGGCTGCATTTGTTGTGAATGTCAAACTTGGTCGAAAAATACTGAAAAGGAAAGATCAGGCGTTTGGATCCACTTCTGTCAATTGACAGAAATAAGTTTACAGTCCTTATTTTACAGTGTACCTAAATTCTAAAATCGCACTGTGCATTATATAATTACGTTTATTTCAAGGTTATTGACATGATTGGGAACACTTGAAAATGCCTCAAGAACCAAATGAGTTGAAATATATACCAACTGTACACCAGCTGGAGTGGATCTCCCAGCTGGAAGGATTTGTCTCTAATTTGTTTACTTAAGGAGAATCAAGCATGAACATACTAGTATTTTAATTTTATCGGGGCACGATAAAAATAGGTTTCATAGAGAGCCACACAGCAGGTTTGCCTGCCGCGAGGGATATTGACATTAGTTATTTTAGAATAAGTCAACGTTTGACTACAAGATTTTCACAGGAGAATCCTTGCATAGTTTACTTGATTCTAGAGTAGTTTCAACCCAAGTTGAGGACTACCCCCAACCATGTCATTTACCTTTAACAGAAACTTGTCATAGGCCTATACCCAACAAACACAGAACGTTTTCAGAATCGTTTTCAAACTTTTTTTTAGGTCCTGTTATACGTCTTCGTCCCTAAATGAACGTTTTAACAAAACGTTTTTAAAACGTTTTTAGTGTTTGGTCTTCATCATATTTCACATGCTGGGATCTGTAACAAATCGGATAGAATCGATATCTCAGTATTCAGACGTCATCAAAATACTACTACTAGTCTACTACTACTACTACTACTGATGATGATGATGATGATGATGATGATGATGATGATGATGATGATGATGATAATGATAATAATATACTACTACTACTACTACTACTACTACTACTACTACTACTACTACTACTACTAATAATATAATAATAATAATAATGATAATAATAATAATAATAATAATAATATAATAATAATAATATAATAATAATAATGATAATAATAATAATAATAATAATAATAACAACAACAAGACCTCCTCCAATATCGTTGGTGGAGATAGGGTAATAATGCAGGGACATAATGCACAAACATATCCATCCCGTTTGCTCAAAACAATCATAGTTAGTGTTCTTGTTGTTTAAAATAAGTGTCATCACGCACATGAATGTCATCAGTTCATTCAATAGTCTCAGATGTTTGAATTGATTGGGGAAGTCCACTCCACAGACGAGAAGCCGCAATCACGTCAACATCTATGAAACAGTGAAATCAGAAAAACTGTCCCTTTCCATCAGTTTAAGAAAGTAATATTTCTTGGTAAATTTTGAGTATTCATGCTGTATATTTTACAGCAAATAATTATGTCCAGAAGAAAAGATGAAAAACTAAATACGTACAGGGTTACTTCAAAGCCAAAAACACCAAAAATTGGCGTTTTTTGATATCATTTTGACATTGAAGAATTCAAAGTGCACGCCAAACGGCTTTTTGGCGTTTTTCAATGGTATGCCTAAAAATTCATTATAAAACCCAATTTTCAGACGATTTTCAGTAAAATATAGGTGCCACAAGGGTCCAAAAGTAGCCGTGCCCATGTGCTTCACGTGCCAAATCTGGCTGCGCGTAAACCGCGGCACTCAAATTTTCGGTCACGGAAGCGTTTTCAAAGATGATAAACATTTATTACTAGTACAACGTTATTTCTAACCGCATCTAGGCTATCCTGCATGCATAAAATGCAAATATGGCGTTTTGGACTGAATTTGGAATAATGTAATTTGGTGTTTTGAGATCGGAAAACCTGGCAACCATGCGTACGTCTAGACCCCCCCCCCGGAGGGGGGGGGGGGGGGGTTACGTCCCGTATAATGGCACACGGGGATGTGCCGCTCCAATTAGTCATTTTTCACGAGAATAACTTTGACATGGCCAACATGAAATTAACCGATTTTGGTTCGAAACCTTCAGATATAGGTCTGTATTTTAAGAATATTAGGTAGACCTGGGTACCCTTTTCTTGAATGACCGTTAGGAATGGGTGTGGGTTTTGATCCTGGAGCTGCATATTCTTTCAAGAACTGATGTGTTCTATGTCATCCCCTGCATTTCATCAGTTTATGATTTTCATAAAGCCGCTGTGCGTCAACCCCTCCCCTTTTGACACACAACTCAAATCAACAAAATACAGCAAGAATTTTTGACAAAGATATTTACTCTGTTGGATACAGAGCAGGAGCGCCCTCTGTTGATAAAACGTTTTAAAGTTTACTCTGCTCTATCGATGCAAAAAAATGTACTGCCTCTTTGAAATGTGTTCCTCCTGTCCATAGGCGTACGTAGGATTTTGCCAAGGGGGGTGTTCATCTGCGGCCAAATCCAAGGTATATTTTTTCCCGGTCACGCCAGCCGCCAAAAACTCGCTCAGCGGGTTGGGTGTGTGTGTATGTGCGTGTGTGTGTGTGTGTGTGTGTGGTGGGTGGGGGGCGGGGGGTCCTCCAAATCCAAGGTCCAAAATAAAATTAACATTTATTTCATGTTTCCTTGGTTATTTCACATTTTTAAACACCCCCTTCTGACGAAAAAGGGGGGTGATTCCATGAAAAAGGGGGTGATTCCGGGAGAAAAGGGGGTGTTTGGGGGTGTTAACACCCCCTTTTGCAAAAGGGGGGTGTTTGAACACCCGAATCACCCCCTCTCCTGCGTACGCGTATGCTCCTGTCACACCATTTAGCACACAGGAACGAAAGAGCAGTCTAAGAGATTTGGAATTATTAAGTCTTTGAGAGGGCCAGGATACCTTTTTAAATATTATTCTCACGAAGCTGCTCTTACACCTACATAATCCGCCATCCCGCTTATTCTATAATGCAAGTTATTATCCTCGAAGCTCAAGTTTACCAGGAATGAATAAGCACACATCGTACGAATCGTTTGAACTTGCAGTCGAATCTGATAACCCACTCTCGAAATTGAAATAGATAGCATTTCCATGATAAAATCTTCCAGCGCGCAGAGGAACATAGCGGTGGTGGTGGGATGGGGGGGGGTTCAAGTTCAAATTTTAATGCCCCTGCGAAGAAATGTGGATGTGTACTTACTATTTATAGTCTCCTGGGACGATGGAGGACTAGGACGTCTTTCGACTCCCATTTTTTTTTTGAGAAATTACATTTAGCATTTCAGTTTTTTTTTATACGGAGCCTGCATATTAAACACCACCTTT
>JZLH01S0609838.1:61927-75408 GCA_001188425.1 Eucidaris tribuloides | reverse complement strand
TTTTTCGGGAAAGGTGCATGGTGGCGGGGTGTTATCCAGTATCACATTGTGAACAAGGGGGTAATGGGGGCTGGTACCCCAGCCCCCCCCACCCCCGACCCCACCCACCACACACACACACACACACACACACACACACACACACACACACACACACACACACACACACACACGTTCACACACAGACACCGTGCAGGGCTGACAACCCTCTCGTATTTGGCGGGATTCTCCCGCCACCGAGCTCATCGTCCCGGCATCCCACCATTCTCCCGTTTTATGAAAAACCTCCCGCCAAACGTGCGGAAATTGATATGGGGGAGCCTCTTTTACATATTTCTGGGGCTGTTTTGCCATTTGGGGGGCGAAATCACCCCGAGCCTGGCTATTACTTACTGGTGAAGGTGAACCTCCCTTGATAGCGCTTGATAGACTTCGCACACAATATGCACACGTTCAACTTAGAACTCAACCCCGGTCCCGCCGGAGCATGCACAATCCAGCTCACCTTCTCGCAGTGAGCCGGGAGTGAGCCCGCTTGGCCGTCAATTTTAAAATCCATGACATATATTAACTGGCACATAGTTTTCTGCGTTAAGTTTGGTATGTTTGTTCATTAAAAGTGACAAATCTACAGACTGTATTTCAAGGTATCTGACTCTTAATCTCTTTCCACGCCTAACTAAAATCCTGCATTAAATAATGTGCATGTTATGTTGGGTCGGGCGGAAAGCAAAGAAAATCTTGACCTGTGACTCACCAAAATTGAGCTGCTTTTTTAGTGTCTCGGCCTACGAGACCGAGACAATCCCGTCGAGACATAGACCGAGACCAAACAATAAGTGTTCGAGACCGAGATGAGACACGAGACACACAAACACTGTCTCGAGACCGAGACACGTCTCGAGACACCCAACACTGAAATTCATAAAATAACCGTTTTGGCAATACGAGGATGCTGATTTGAAATCCATTGCAAGACAAATGTGCTACTTACGTCATGTTGCATTTTCATTATACTAGCAGATTTACCCGTCCATGTGCTAAGCATGGTTTTATAAGTAACAATGAGATGTTATTATGTTATAACGTGTATATAATCTGATAATAACAAAGTGTTTTGAATTGGAAACGTGCGTTAAATGTAAATCTTAATTTTGACATAATTAAATGAATCGTGTAATTTGAATTTATTTGGTGTTATTGTGTAAAAAGTAGACTATGTCGAAAGGCATAGGTCTTTTTTAGCTTTGTGTGTGTGTGTGTGTGTGTGTGTGTGTGTGTGTGTGTGTGTGTGTGTGTGTGTGTGGGTGTGGGTGACACTGTCTGTCTGTGATAATTTAGTTATACCGGAAGTGTGTAGGGTTTGAATGAAGTTTTCGAAACCCGTTTAGAATGAGCGTGTGAAAGGGTTTTGAATGGAAAGTAATTGGAGGTGAGAAATGGATAATTAAACACGCACAAAAAATGATTGAGTCACAAAATAGATAGGAACTGTTGTGTGATTTAATATGTAGTTTATTGAAATATAGAATAGCTTTGAACTTGAACATAAACAGTCAAAATAAAAGCGGATAGATTTGCAATAGGACCAATTTAATTTAAGTAATTTTCTTGATTTAAGGGGGCCTAATTTCAAAGTAGCGTTGGCACGGCTTGATAAGGGTTTTTTAATTATTTTTTTGGTGTGTTTTACTTAATGACAATATCGCTGACCCCGTATAATACTAACTTTTATTTCCCTTGTCATATAAATTTGCACTATAGATGGGTGTTCTCCCCCCCCCCCGAAAAAAAAAACGATTTTTACGATGGTATCACCCGAGTGAAGATCATCACGGTGGTATACAGCTTAGTAGTAGTACAGCACAGCAGTGCACGTGTACAGTATACATGTATAGATTGCTTTCTTACTCAGAGATGCCAACCTGCAACTTGCACCTACAAAAAAATAATAATAAATAAAAGAAAATAAATAAAAATCATACTAACATGGCCAGAAAATCGTATTTTCTAAACAAAAAACGTATTTCTTTCATGCATGAAATCTGTAAACACACTGACACATAACTACAGGTCGATCCGATTCACACACTGTTATATACATGTATAATGCCATTTGTACTCACCTTGGTAGTCGAGACTGATTCTACTTACCATTTTCTTCTTCAGTGTTCAAAATGTCCCTTTTCTTGCTATTCGTGCTAAGTACATTGATCTTCAATCCAATATCGGCAGTAAATTCTGACCATAATGTCCGATTTGCGTTCGTTTTGATGGATCTTCTTTACTGAATTTCCTCAGTCCCACTCATAGACATTGATTTTTGCTGCCAAACAGACATCAATATCTATTAATGGGACTAAACATATATCTCCGCAGGAGGATTTTATTTTATTCTTTTGACTAAGCTGTCATTGCATGCTTGGTAATATCTGGACGTACGTACAGGCGCGCACGCATGCATGCGACGTAATGTAGCATGCAACATTAGCTGTCTGGGGCCACGGTTATCCAAGCGTTTTATCACCTTAAGGGATCGTGCAGGCCCCTAACCAAGTTTGGGCGCGCGCTGCGCTCCTATATGGAGTCCGTACACAGACTATTTTGACTGCAACGCATACCGTAAAAGTTACGTATTTGAAAATTTCATACCCCAAATCGACAAAATTACTTAAAGGTAAATGACATGATTGGGGATAGTCCTCAACTTGGGCTGAAACTACTCTAGAATCAAGTAAACTATTTAAGGATTCTCCTGTGAAAATCTTGTAGTCAAACGTTGACTCATTCTAATATAAACAATGTCAATATCACTCGTAGCACGGAAACCTGCTGTCTATGGGGCGTATTCCCCGGATAAAATTAAGACACTCCTATGTTTATGCTTGATTCTCCTTAAGTAAACAATTACAGACAAATCCTCCCAGGTGGGAGATCCACTCCTGCCAGTGTATAGTTGGTATACATTTCAATTCATTTGGTTCTTGAGGCATTTTCAAGTGTTCCCAAATCCCAATCATGTCACTAACCTTTAACTTAAACCTATTCTTGAAAATCTGTGAATAATTTAACTGAGAACGAATGCAATTTTACCACTAATAAGTGGACAGGAAGAAGGAAAAACCGGCACAAAGAAGCGTGACGGACACGGTGGAAGGGCCCAAAAAGAGTGAAGGACACAGTGAAAAGGCAGTTTGGCAACTTACAGTCAGGAGTTTGGTTGTATACCGGGTTACGTAAAATCATATTTACCGATAAAGAATGCAAGAGATTGCAAGTAAGTTTGGTATCATTATAATAAAAATCTTTTCTTAAGACGTCTGTATCAATTTCATGGCGGAATCCAACAGCAATCATAACTTCCGGCTTATTTGTACAAATGATAATATTCCTTTGATTTTCAGACGTTTAGGGATAAATATATTCTGAACGAGAAAAACTGTGTAGACCTTATCTCAAAATAATATTTGCAAAGAAACACATTTCCCTAAAACAAGTCTTTTGTATTGTTTTGTTGTTGCTGCAAACTGCGTACAACGTCATTCGCAGGGAGCATTGCCTGATTCCATTTTTGTAACCATTCTGACACCTTACATTTCAATGAGCACAATTTATGGGTAAATTATGACAATTAGCTGAATGTTTGACGACATGCACTCTCTTTACAAGTAGTACTAGGTGTTAAAAATAAAAATTGCCAATTTGGTATCTAATAACACAAAAACTATACACCAGATAATACTAGCATGAGTCCGAGTTATAGCTGTAAAGCATTCATCTTCCCCAGATCCAGATGAGAATATTGCATTCCAGAGTTTCCAATGGCGATATGCACAGCCATTGTCTATTGCTATTGTGTGTGGACTAGGCACACACTCTCACACACACCATTTGATTTCTGTACGGTTTAAGTTTTGTTCAGGGAGTTGGATATTGAGCAAAATCTGAACGCTAACTTTTTAGATAACCATAAATTACATAAAAATGGTTATTGATATCGTATTCAAACCACCTCTACCAAAAATGTCCACTCTTCAGCTATAACTCATACTCATGCCAGTATTATCTGGTGTATAGTTTTGGGGTTATTATATACCAAAATTGACAAGTTTTATTTTAACGCCAAGTATAATAACAGATTTTGAAGTATGCTTTATGATTGCAGATGATCACTTGACAATGTGTGTGAAATTTCATGAGAATCTTTTTAATTAGGAATAAACAAAGGTTAGAAAATTAGTGGTCACCAAACTAGTTTAGGCACACTTTGACTCTGACCTTGCCCACTTTAAATGGTTGAAGTGTCTGTACTGAAAGATGGAGGAAGTGTGCTTGCGTGTTATTGAGAGAACACCACACTTCTTTACATTAACCCTTTGCGTGCTAAAGAGTCGATTTTGCACATTCGTACAATTAAATTGAACAATCGTAATAATTATGTTTTTCTTCATTTTTGCACAGGAGACACTGAAAAAATAGCTAGTTTGCTTTAGTAACACCTATAGAAAAATTACTATTTTCAAAACCATAAAAAGGAAACCGAAATTCAAAGAAAATGTGAAAAGAACAATTATCATTATTATCCCCTCAAAATATTTTCAGCGTGTAAAGAATTAAAATGCATCATCCAAATGTAGGACCAATTTGCATAATTTGAGAAGTTAAATATCATGCTGTAGTGTTGCGTGATCGTCATCGGTTGCAATCACACGGTACACGATGCAGTCGTCAGCAAACAGACGAATGGTGGAGTGGATGCCCACATGTTTGCCATTGATGGATAACAAGAAGAGAATATGTTACAGCTCTCCATGACGACTACAGTTTTTTTTCTTCTAGAAACGGCATCCAGTTGATCGAGTCTCCTGAAATTCCATAGGCCTGGAGCTGCACACACAGCCGTGGATATATTGATGCCTTCCGGAAGTCTAAGAAGATGGCATCGACCTGGCTGCGTTTTTCCAGGAAAGAAGACCAGCCATGTACAGCTGAGGAGTTATGAAAATCCCATGGTTAACGCCGTGTTGAGCATTAAGGAGAATATTATGGATTGCAGTGTTTGGATACATGACTGAACTGAGCACGATATGATACATGACCTTGTAGCATCGTATACAGGTCAGTGAAATAGGGCAATAATGTGAAGAGTCGCTCCGGTCACCTGACTTGTACACCCACGCGTGGACAAGTGCCCTTTTCTACTATGGTTAAATTGTACCATAATTATAAGGTGATCTTCAACAGCTTCGGAGGGATCTAGTCTGGATCACTTTCCTTGGCACGATTTAGTTGTTCTATATCGAGGAATAAATTCGTTGCTGCAACTGATAAAGACGTCACAGATAGTCTCCGAGACCGGTTAGAGACTGCAAATTGTCTCCAATAATGAAAATATTTGTTTATCCTTCGACTCCTTGGAGACAAGCTAGTTGGAGTTGGAGTCGATTCCACAAGTTCCGAATCTAAGCCGGGAGTTAAATAAACATTGCCATTCAGTTTGAGTGCACTACAAATAATGGAGTCTAGTCCACACACGTCGTCTAGGGAAGGAGGATCCATAACAATCTCTGTTGTAATAAATACGCTCTGCGTCTTTTCTGTGCAATATATCGCCGTAGTAGACTTATTTTGCTCAAACAGTAGGGTCAAAACGTTATTCTTGTATCCTTTATTACGGAGAAAGTTTGGGAGGTTCGCCATGTTTGCTACCACTAAAAAGCATCCTTTTGGGTAAAGGACTTTGTCATGGCGAAGGATTATAATGAGTTCGAACTGTTAACTGTACTTTATACCTGGTCCCAATATTTTGTCTTTCTGAAAAGACAATACAGTATGGCATACATGGTATAACGCAATCGCGTCTATCTCATTCTCAGCCAAGCAACTTTATTGTCAACTAGATCGAGGAAGGCCATCTCTGTTGCAGACTTCCTGAAGGACAACAAAACAACTCATATGTCCCTAGGCTGCTTACAAAGGACGTATCTGTAGAATTTAAAGACTATTTTAAACTTAAAGCTGTCGTTTAGTGTACATTCTCCAATTTAACTGAACCAATTCACTTAAGTAGCATTATTACATTATAATCTATTAGTTTATGAACAGTAATGTACACGAGGCAAATGCATGAACAATTCGCAAGTTTAAGCACGCATATGGTACACATTTGTACAGGATTAAGCATCTTGTTTACCGATAAACGATAGTAGCCTAGTAAAACCATTTTAAAAAAATATATTCTTGATATGGATGATAATAATAAAATCGAGTGGTAATTATTAATACAGGTTGGGTGATCTTTTTTTTTTTTAATACGGGGGTTACTTTTGCCCTTTTCAATAAATCGGGTTAGTTTTGGTCGACTAAGATGTACATCATCACAATACAATGGGTCATATGCGTAAAAACTAGTAAGTGCTTACAAGGAATTCCTGCAAGTATAAGATTAAGGTCAGTCAATTTCTGAAATCCGTATGCAGAACCTATTACGCTGAAAGTTGCAATTTTCATCCTTTCAAGCGATTGCTTGCAAACGTATGCATAAAAAACATTTTTTTTCTATTTGTTCGTGTTCTTATAGGTGCTTGCTTCAGTTTTTCAAGCTCTGTATTACCAGCTTGAGCGCTATTGCTTAATCGTTTAAGTTTAACACATGTTCATTCTCGTAATACACCAAACCAAATCTGCACAGGAGGAAAATAAACCAAGGAAAACTTGCTGCTTGCTATCAAAGAAAATATCGGAAAAATACCCCAGGTTGGGGGGTAAAAATTTACCGGATCTTCTTTCAAAATGCATTTATGTACTGCATTGGCCGCTAGTGGTAAAGCTAGGAGGCTTCTTCTTAGTGGAGCAGATAAAAGTGATTTTGAGCCATAATCGTTCAGTTGATACAAGTATGAAATTTGGTTCAAATATAGAGTAAAGGTCACTCTTTCAGAAAAAAGATCCTGGCCACGGAAAAAAAATTAAAGATGGTGGCCATTTTCCAAGATGGCTGCCAGGTGACAAAATAATTATGGGATATTTGCCAAGTTTTTTGTTGGATGTGGGACAAAATTGAGTAAAATGTCGATTTTGAACTAGGGGGTAGATGTCTCATAGAGAGCAAAAGGTCACCAAAAGGTCAAAGATCATTGGCAGGGGTCAATGACCGTTTTGAGTTCAATGTTAGGTTTTTTGAGCAAGTTTCTATCATGTTGCCCGCAATCGCACAATTGTGACCAAATTCGGGTGGTAGATGTCTCATATGGAGCTGAAGGTCACCAAAAGGTCAAAGGTCTTGTGCAGGGGTCAATGACCTTTTTGAGCCCAATGTTAAGTTTTTGAGCAAGTTCTATTATGGTCCATAACTTTGCCCTCATTTGCATATTTGTGACCAAACTTGCATGGTAGATGTCTCATAGGGGCATAAATGTCACTAAAAGGTCAAAGGTCACTGGCAGGGGTCAACGACCTCTTGAGCCCAATATTTTGTTTTTGAGCAAGTTTCCATTATGTCCCGTAACTTTGTCCCTTTCGCCCAATTGTGACCGAACATGGGTGGTAGATGTCTCATACGAAGCTCGAGGTCACCAATAGGTCAAAGGTCACTGGCAGGGGTCAAAAACCTTTTGAGCCCAATGTTACATTTTTTTAGCAAGTTTGTATGTATGCGAAACTGGGCGAAACACATTTTGGCGAACACCTTATTCCTTGATCACCGTAGTGACAACGTAGCTGCCAGTGCTACTTTTCTATTTGTCTGGTCTTGTGTTGTTTTCAGGAAATTAATTTCTGTATTTCTGGGTAAATTTATTTCGTCCGAAGTTTAATTCACGTGTCAAGATAACAAGAAAGTGGCCTCTTTAGTAAAAAAAATAAAAATATATTTAAAAAATGGTCTACGCCAGTAGAGATAAAATTTGCTGAAGTCAGACGATTTATTAACATTGTCAATGTTATTACGTAAGATCAAGGATTGGGTCAAAGGGTGAACAGCACAAGTAGTTTACAGCAAGATCTGAAGATAGGAAGCCCAGAAGGTAAGAATTAAAGTTCGGGGTTTGAAAAACCCTGGCAGTTCTATTGTTATGGGCGGGTTGAGGAAGCCGAGACTTTTCCTAAAGGTTAAAAGGAATGATGTAGAAGATGCAGATGTGTGAAGAATTGACTACGCTGCACTCCGCTCTGCAGCTGCTCCTGTGATTAAATTTGCTACGAACCCAAGGTGGATGTTGATCAATGGATGGTAAAAGGGTAGTTTAGCATTCAATTCGGACAGTGAGGTTAAGATAAAAATGATGTTTTAGTGATTACTTTTGAGTTGGATTATAAAGTTGGGATGATAGGCCCTTGTTACGTCAGTTACGTTGATAAGGAATGAGGATGTCGGGTAAATAGTGGATCTCCATGGGTGAAACACTTTTCATAGTTCTTATACTAGAGACTTTTTTGAAAGTGTGATAACTTTTAAAGTTTTTTTTATTCAAAAGGAGTAAACAAATAACCTTAATTTGACATTGATTTTTCGAGTTCAGGAAACGGAGAGAGGATGTCCAAGGTTTGAGAAAATTGGGGGAGGGGATTTAATACGTTAATTGCATCAGTGTTAAATCTTTGGTTTTTTTAATTTCATGTAGCGGACCGATTGACTGTTATGTTCAAGGTTGAAGAATGTAGACACATTGACGGCGGGGGGAGGGGGATGCTTGTTTTAATTATATTTCTAGATCATCTAGATTCCTGGAGTATACATTTTATTCAGCTTCTATGTTATGTCATTTTGGAGAGTTTGTAAGAGATTAAGAGAATATGAGATTATTAAGACATTTGGGGGAAATACTGTAACCTTGTTTAGTTTTTAATTTTACTTTTATTGAATAAAGGGTTAACACAAAATAATGCCTGTGTTTTCATTTACTTTTCTGAATCATAGTGGCTAAAAAACACAGAAGTAGTTGGATTAATCAAACATCTCGACATATCGATGACGATATGTGTAGTTTGCATGACATCGGTATTTGGCGGATATCTTGGAAAAAGGCTGCCATATCCGATTTGCTTTTTAAAATTATATTCACTGTCGGCAAGGTTAAAGGTCTAAAAATTTTGAAATTTAACTCAATTTTGACCCACAATCAAAAGAACTTGGCAAATATCTCATAATGATGTGGTCATCTGGCAGCCATCTCGGAAAATGACCGCCACCATCGAATTTTTCGTGGCCAGGATCTTTTTTTTCTTTTTATGGGGCATAATAGAAACTTGCTTAAAAAAGTTAACATTGGGTTCAAAAAGGGCATTGACCCCTGCCAGTGACCTTTGACCTTTCGGTGATATTAGCTCTCTATTAGACATCTACCACCCAAGTTTAGTCACAATTGTGCAAATGGGGGCAAAGTTATGGGACATAATAAAAACTTGCCCCCCCCAAAAAAAAAATAACATTGGGCTCAAAAAGGGCGTTGACCCCTGCCAGTGACCCTTTGACCTTTCGATGACCTTCAGCTTCCTATGAGACATCTACCACCCAAGTTTGGTCACAATTGTGCAAATGGGAGCAAAGTTATGGGAAATAATAGAAACTTGCCCAAAAATTAAAATTGGGCTCAAAAAGGTCGTTGACCCTTGCCAGTGACCTTTGACCTTTTGGTGACCTTCAGCTCCATATGAGACATCTACCACCCAAGTTGGTCCAAATTGGGCAAAAGGGGGCAAAGTTATGGGCCATAATAGAAACTTGCTCAAAAAACTTAACTTTGGGCTCAGAAAGGTCATTGACCCCTGTATTTGACCTTTGACATTTTAGTGACCTTCAGCTTCTATGAGACATTTACCACTCAAGTTCAAAGTTGAAATTTTACTCAATTTTGACACACATCCAACAAAACACCTGGCGATTATCTCATAATGATGTCATCTGGCAGCCATCTTGGAAAATGGCCGCCATCTTGGAATTTTTCAGGATCTTTTTCCTGAAAGAGCGACCTTAAATCTACATTCGTGCTAAATTTCATGCTTGTATCATCAACTGAACGATTGTTATGGTTATCTGCTCCACTACCTAGCACGTATTGCATTTGAATATACTTTACGGAACCCGGATTTGTTGGTGTTAGCACCGGCGTGACGTCGCTATTGTATGACTGCAGGAATCACTCACTCACTAATAACAATCAAACGGTAAGATTACCAGCAAAATTTTATGCATACGAACAAAGAGCAGTCTCTTGAAACCCGTCTTTGGCTTAAACAATTTTAGCAAGTCCTTATGGTTACAGTCCACTAGAAGGACAAAGGTGAGTTCTGTTTAATTTATTTAAATATTACGCGCCTGAGAAGAAAGCATTTCCTTTTATTGCAGATATAAAAGGTCCATTCACTAATGCATACAAATTTCTGGCAGTTTCTTCCCCGTGACCACGGAGGAAGGGACATTCCGCAAACAAGTTCATGGAAGCATATCTATTCTTGGAATTCAGTTTGCATATAGTTTTTTTTTATAACTGGCAAACCTCGGGGAAGCTGACGTTTAGCAATCACTTCTGATTGTTTTCTTGCATATGGATTCAATGAAAAGGGTAAAAAAAAGCAATTGCTATTTTTCAGGCATATGGCCAAATAAGTAATTTTTTAAACATTTTTTTTTCTTATGTCATCGGTCCCTGGTGATTTTTTTATTTATTTATTGTGTCAACGGATTTACTTATTTCGTCTTCATTTGTGCGAGCAGATTGGTATATTATTGGGGTTCTGGGAGATGTTGAGTAAAACGAACACTATTGTATAGTATTTTTGAGGTGAAGTCAGATCTAAAATTAGTAAAATAAAAGTTACATGATTCAGAATTAAATTGTTATTTTGAGTTTCAAATATTTTGCGTAACCAGGGGCGGCAAAAGGAGGGGGGGGGCAGGGGACGCCCAACCCCGTTTTTTTAATTAATTAAATTTGGCAGGTAAAAAGAATTGGCTGGCAAACATTGATTTTAGTTTTAATTATTATTGCAATTAGTACTATTGTTATTTCTTCTTCTTCTTCTTCTTCTTTTTTCTCTTCTTCCTTCCTCTTCATCTTCTTCTCCTCCTCCTCCTTCTTCTTCTTCTTAGTTAAGTTTTTTTGTGTCAGCTTGAGTCATGTGTGCAATACCATAATTCCCATCGCCCATTGAATTAAACGCATTTATTTTCTCTTATGCTATTTCTATGAGGTTTATTTGATTTTAATTCACGTAAGACGTTTATAACGTTTTTGAACATTCGGGAACTAATTAATATTTATCAGCTTGGTTTGAACATGTTAACCGTTTTCGTTTCATATTGCGATTCAGAGAAAAATTAACAGACATTTGTCAATGAAAATGGTGATGTCCATGCGTCTTTCCAAAGCATCTGTCGCCCTAAATCACGGCATTCTGTTTAAAAAATCAGTTATACGGAAGTCGAGGTGTTGCACGATAATCTTAATTTCAGGATTATTTATCCGATAGCCAACAATATGTAACATTCAATGCAATGTTAGCTAAACTTTTAACAACTAACTCTGTTCCACAAGATTCAACGTTAGGCCCCTGCTTCTTGTTATGACATGTTAACGGCAAAATCAACTTGTCGTACTTTTCATCGATTATTTTTATACGACGACATGAATCAACAGTTTATATTTTCATGGCAAGGTAGACCTAAACATTCTTACTTTCAATCAATTATTTCCCAAAGTATGGACATGGTTTAAATTTCCCAATATACAACATATGTAAACTAGATTTACCTCGAACATACCAATACATATAATATCGATTTGCTCATGAAATATCAACTGACAATATACCCTGCAACTTAGGGTGTCTTCACTGAAAACTCTCAAAATTTAATCATCATTTCATGCAACATTTTCTAATGCTAAAATGTTGGTATACTTTACAAACACAGAATTATCCCCCGAAAAAATATCTTTATGCTATACAGTGTGTCCCAGGAAAAAGGAATCAGAGATTGATGAAGATATCCTTATAATCTTAACAAAAAAATATGAATAGAATATCGTACATAGTTGGAAAACATATTTTCTCTTCTTTATTTGATACCAGTCACAGAAATTTCCATTCACGCATGGTAGAGCAAAGACAATCAGAAGGGACACAGTCATAACATTATTTGCACGAACAAATTTAAAATTCAAACTGCTATTCTTGGATGTATTCAGAATATCGTCGATATTGAAGGACATCATTGAAAAGCCTATTCTTTCTTTTTTTTATATGATCATACCAAATTTGTGAAATATAAGCGATGCATCAGTGAGAAAAGACAATTTGGAAAGATATTCGTTTCAAAAAATGTTTCAATATGCATATTTTGACCCTGCTTTCTGGATTTGGCACCCAGCGACCAGGGAATTACCTTACCAACAAGATTCGCAGCCTATTGTTGTGCCCCGAGCAAGATATTGTGTGAAGTCAGCAGTGCGTGAACCTTTTTGTTCAGCTCGTTTCCGATTGCTCAAAATGTATTCATTCTAAAACTCACGCTAAAACAGGCATGTTTTAATAAATTTTACTTGTTCTCCGGCATACTTTATTCATTTCTTACGCATGAGGTGTCGGATAAAAGAAGAAATGATTAAATGTTTATATCATGCGTTTGATTCTTAGAAGTAATTAGATTTAATACACCGAAAATGCATTTAAAGATAAAATATGTACGTGCAAAGTAAATCTTGGTAGCACCACTATTGTCTTAATTTAGTCATGCGTTAACGATAAATACTAAGATGTGTATCAAATAAAAGGATTCATTGAACACATAGTTTAGAATAGTTTAGCCATGAAATCCGGTTTTCTATTTTCTGGGACACAATGTATAATTCACTCTACACTAGTTTTGCAACATAGTTAAGCCATTAGTTCTAAAACCAAAATCAATCCAATTTATTCCAATAGAAAGTTTAACATGTTATGAATCTCACTGTTTAGCTTACTCAGATCTTATATGTAGTAAATTTCAAGCATTAAAAGTATGTGACATAAAATCACTTCATAGCTTAATATTTATGATTCGTTTGCTTACAGACTTTCCCCCCACCCAAAACCCCCCGAAATTATTATTTGGTACACTCTTAAAAAAGTATAGTCAAATGTGACTGATATCTAGTCACATTTGACTATACTTTTTTTTCTGACTAGGCTAAAGGGTCAGCTGGGTGCAACTGATAATCAGTCATTTTGACTAGATTTTCATAGTTATTTTTATGTGACTAGATAACTAGTCAAAAAATCTTACTAGATTTCTAGTCATTTTAACTCCTTTTGAAAGTCAGTTTTGACTATATATGTAGTTATCAAACTTTCACTGATATTTCAGTAATTTCTCTATTCATTTCTAGTCACTTTTCACTCTATTCACCAGTCAGCATTGAGGATAATTATAGTCATATTACTTTCACTGATATTCTAGTATTCATGCAGTCACAGACTCACAGCTTACACTTGCATTCTTTCAC
>JZLH01S0609838.1:38365-50323 GCA_001188425.1 Eucidaris tribuloides | reverse complement strand
TTTTTTTTTTCAAATAGATCTTCATTTAAAACGATCACTTTAGCACTATACTGGACAAGTGGAAAGAACATTTGAACTATAAAGAACAAAATCGCTTTACCAAGATTATACAGAACCAGGAAGAACGCAGGGCTGGCTGTAATCGTTAATTTTTTTTAGCATCATTGGCAAAATATTATTGTTTTTTAATGGTTAGAACATTCTCTTCCCAACAAAATTATATCATGATATCCCTACTCAAATCTTGGATGTATTCGGTTAAACAATACCTCGTCTTACACTGTAATTTCGATACGCTTCTAAACTATTTTCCATATCATGAAATGTATAGTGTAGCATTAACCTTTTGAAATTAGGTAAAGAAAATTATGTGATTTCCAGAATATATACAATTACTTATAAAACACATTAGACACTAATTGTAAAATTACTTAAACGAACGAATTTGGAATAAAATCATTGTAGCACTTACTGGAAAGAAAATTTGAGCTAAAGAGAACAAAGTCACTTTACCGAGATTATACAGGCCCAGAAAGAATGCAACACATGCGCCGTTAATTTCTTTAACATCATTAACAAAATGTCATTTTTTTTCCATTAATGGTAAAAAAATTCACTTTCCAACAAAACGATATCATAATTACTGTTTTTAAGTATGGCGTTTGGATCCTAGGCCACTTTTGTGAGGCAATGTCGCATCTCAAATTCACCACCTTTTTCAACATCAGCGATCCTCGCGAGGCGCACCGAGATATTCTTGCGTCAGGCAGGCGTGCGATAGAATAAGAATAGCTAGACAAAATGACAAAAGGAGAGCATTATGTCCTTTGTCTGCGCAACTTCTCAATTTCTATGTCACGCCGCATAGAGAGAATATCTCGGCGTTCCTATGACCACTGGATTTAAAGGAGTCGCATTTTGGGGAATCAATATTGGCTCAGAAAAATGGTCTTAGGATCCAAACGCCTTACTCACATCAAGACCATTTTGCCGAGGATGTTGAAGAAATTAACAATAGCAGGTGTTGCATTCTCTCTTGGCCATCCTGTATAATGTGACGTATATACTTTTCACCTTTAATGTGAGGTCATCAAGGGGGTCATGTATAAAATATATCATGCAACTGGAAGTAGAGGTTGATTCTAATGTTTGATATCATTTTCGGGAGATTTCGTCACGAACAGCTCGAGATACAACAAATTATTTTGAGATTCATTTTTTATTTTCGATATTTCTGGTGAAGTGTTCCTTTAAGTTCAAAGGTCTATATCTTTTTAGTGATACCACAATTTGACTATACGAGGTACCTACACTCTAAGAAATAATTACCCAATATTGAGTAAAACTTGACACTTTACCTACGTAAAAGGGAACATGGATGTCATTGGAGTAAAACTTTACCCAGGGCAGGTTGTGTAAAATACTGCCCAACAAATGTGTAGTATTTTACTCAACAGTTGTGTAGAATATTTGACACAGTGGGGAGTGTAAAAGGGAACATGGTTGTCGTTGGGTAAAACGTGACACAACACATGTTGTGTCACATATTGTTCAACAAAAGTAGTAGAATTTTACTCAACAGTTGTGTAGAATATTTGACACAGTGGGGAGTGTAAACTGTTTAGTCGTTATGTTGGGTAAGAAGGGAACATGGTTGTCGCTGGGAACAACGTGACACAACACAGGTTGTGTAACATATTATTCAACGACTGTAGCAGAATTTTACCCAACAACTGTGTCAAACACATTTGACCACATGCTCTTTATCACACAACAATGGGTAATTTTGATTGTGCTGTGTTAGATTTCTCCAATACACTAAGCACTGCAAAAAAAAGAAAGAAGAAGAAACTATAGAGGTATATTGAATAATAACACCATTCATATTTAATATGGTGAAAAATAACAATCATGTTTCCATCAGTTTCTGAAACCTTCCAGGTTAACAACAAAATGAACTTTGACAAAACTTTGGCTCAGGTGAGCTATAAACATTATAACCATGATAACAGTTACTTCTTGCATGTCTTAAAGATTTTCTCAACCAAAACAATCATAATATTCTTTCTATTTGCATTAGCTTTCGTATCCTTTGGAGACACTAAAGAACTTGGTCAAAATTACTCTTCCCTATATAACAAAATATCCATCCCAGGTGTCTATGTCATATATAAAAACTAGACACAATCTTCATGTATCAATGCACTCTTTGACAAATGTAAATAAACCATCATTTTGATATCTGTTTTCTCAAGGTCAATCTAACGTTATTTGCTATGAATTAAATTTGTATCTACATATATATATCAATGAAATGTATTAGATATTTGCTCATCATACATTTTTGTCTCCAATATGTCAAATAACAGTCAATCCACACTTTCCCCCTACTTCTCACCCACATGTGTTAAAATCCCTCTAAGTTCTCTTTCTATCAAAATGTAAAAGACATAAGACATCACAAGCCTGAAATTGAATGTAAATACATGAATCATTAGCTGGCCCCAGTTTGTCCTTTCAATATGCAATTTCACAAAACAGAGAAACAAGTGCAAAAACAGGGTCCAAATGACTGATCCTTTAACTTTCTGTTTCTTTAAAAAGTCTTTCATATGTTCACAAATTTCGTTGTTTTAAAATATAAATGATAGTATGTGTGAAATACCTTCACAGATCCCTATTCATGATCCACTAGAACAATGCCATGCTAATTCAAAGATTAACTGAAGAGAAAATAAAAAAAGATACTAATACAACAGGCCCGTAGCCAGCATTTTTGACGGGGGGGGGTTAAATTTAAGAAAATGGACTTATCATGCAAATATTCTGCTCAATGGGATGAGGTGGTCAGGCTTAATTTTTTAGCCAGTTTATGTTTTCATGTCATATTTTGAGGTATAAAAATACTATTTTGTTGCAAAAGTGGACCTTTCTGTTTGTTTTTTTTGGGGGGGGGGTTGAGGGGTCACATCCCCTCTTCCCGGCTATGGGCCTGCAAAGCACTCTGGGTTTGATCAAAATCAGACCACATGTAAAAAATAATGGAATTTTGAAATTTCGACAAAATTTAAGAAAACAATGACATGGATTACTATGAATATTCAAATGAGTGACGATGACGCCACAGCCTCACTATATCTCCCATGTGTTTTGAGCAAGACTTTCACTTTTCACTTTTTAGCTTCAAGAAAGTAAACTCGATCTCACACCTCATGGAATATGTTCAAAATCAATATTACCAAACTATATGGGTATTTGAATGACATATTTTGTGATGTATATACCTGTACGTAATAAGTGATATTGAAGTAATTTCATGTATATAACAAATGAAGATATAGTGAGGCTATGACATCATCATCCCTTTCACATGAATATGCATGAGCAAATTATATCACTATTTTCTGAACTATGGGGACTGGTTTTCTCTTTTGTGTGACCATACCTTACATTTTCTTTTAACCACAAGATTATCACAAGCCCCAAATTGAAAATTCATACAAGGCCTTAATCTTTCATGCCAGGTTTCATTTCACAGTATACACAGATGACAGATCAGTATGTATTTCACAATTTTACAGATTTCTGTGCAACAAGTCCAGTACAGAGAAAGTCCAAATCATTGATCCTTTAACTTTTTTTGTTCAACAGAAAGTCTGTCATATGTTCACAGATTATGTTGTTTTGAAATGATAGTATACACAAAATGATTTCACAGATCTCTGCTCACGATCTACCTTAACTCCATACACTAGACTATCGATGAAGGCCCAGTTTGAGGAGCGTACTTGAGATTGAGGACTCGGTGCACTTTGTATGTGAGGTCCACAGCTGTTATCATTGTTCTTGCTTCCAGAGCTCTTCTCTCAACGATCACGAACTGTTGTTGTGGCTTGGTGACTGTACTCCACATAGCCAGAAGGCAGGCTGGCTTTTGTCCTTCCCGTCTATGTTCTGTAGATACCTATCAACAGATACTCCTTCCTGAAAACAAAAAAAAATAATTCTTTAAATTAAAGGCAAAAATAATATCAGATAAAATCATACCACTCAAAAAGTGATATTCTTGTCACACATTTGAATACACGGGTATTTAAGGTAATGGCCATCTTTTGCAGTGGTGAAATCTAGAATTTTACAATAGCGGTATAATTTGTCATTGAAATAATGAGTCCTATCATCATAATACTCCATGTAAAATATCAGAGCACAAAACAACCCTGAGATAAACACAGTCTATACACACATTATAGACAATTTTCCCATAATGAGCTTAATGAGCCAACCGTCATAAAATATTGCACACATAATCTTGTAACCACTCCATTATCAGTGCAAATTTCAAATGAATCTAGTGCATAGATTTGAAAAAAGAGGGACAATGCCTTTAAAGTTCACACAGCTTAATCTTCATAAACTTCATATAGTATCTGAAATGCAAAACGGTAACTACAAATTTCACTTTGTTTTAATTACAATGACTGACCACGATTGGATACTGAGGGCACACAGGTTGGTCGAGGAGACAATCATTGTCATACGTCTGAATTCCAAATTTAAGCGTCAGTGAATTGACCACAAATTATATATTTCTTTAAATGGAGAGACATTGAAGCAACTAAATGTGCAATAAACAACTGTGACGGTAACATGCAAATTTCAATTTTTTAGAGGGTCATGGAGAGAATTAGAAAATAATTCAGTTTCTGGCTCACACCCTATTTTTGCCCAACACAGAGACTCCAACCTAAAAACACCTCTTAAGCGGGAGATTCTCCCGCCGAGACCCCCTAGCAAACTGGAGACTCTAACTCAATGTGCGCGTAACCCACATCACCTGAGTGCAAAGCACAAAATTCCTTGCGGCCGGATGCATTTTTAAGTTTGATAAGCTCTCTGGTGCTATCTTAGGTTATTTTTTGGATATATAACAAAACTAAATGGGGTCAAATCGGGTTAAATCCACTGATTCAGATTCATTTCTTTTCGAAAAGGCGGTGGGAGAAAAATGAGAAAAACAGCTAGGGCGGGAGATTTTGTGAAAATGGACTCAAAGCGGGAGATCTCCTGCCGAAAACGGGAGAGTTGGAGTCTCTGCCAACAACCAAAGCGTTAACATATGACTGTTCACTGAAACTTACTTTGTGGAAATAAATTAAGTGTTCCATTGTCTCAGATGCACTTGCCCTTCTGCTTGATTTTCTACCCTCAAATAGATGTGGTAGACATGAAATGCAAGATTCATCCGATCATCTATTGGAGGAGGGGGGAGATAGGGTGAGAACGTTTCATTTTTTAAAGGTCAGCTATTTTACTAATGCATGTTGAGTTCTTGTGATCTGTACTATCACATATCGTGCACCTATTGGATGTAAATATTTGTGATATCATTTATAATATTTTTCTAAAATATTTTTTTTGTGATCTGTACACCCCCACCCTTAAAAAATCTCTAAAATAATTACCTCAGTGCATGTTAAGAGATTTGTTATAGTGTAAAATTAGTTGAATTTTTATTTCTCATACAGCACTGCATCAAACTCAAAACTGCTGGTCTTCATTCAAGGCTCACTCAATTTCTAATTTGAAAAAAAAAAACTGATTGGTTCAATGTGCAAGATTTGAAATGGACCAACCAACAAACCCCCACACCACTTTCCCCAAATGACTGACTTACCAGATGTTGATTCTAGTATAGGAAGGATTTATATGATGTCATTTCAATTACCTTAAATTTGTTTTGCCTGACACCAAACTTACCATTGAAGGGTGAAAAGTTATGAACCCATTGAGAGATTTAATGACAAGCTCTGACCTTTGACCCCCAAGCAAGATTGAGATCTTTATTGGTCATTTTCCACAAAGATTTAATTACAAACAGGTTGAAGGATGCAAAGTTATGAACCGAGAGAGAAACTTACACGTACAGTAATAATAAACGTTTGACCTCAGTTGAACTTTGACTTGTACACTTAACCTTGTCCCTAGAAAAGATTAAGATCAAGACAATAGTGGGCATCTACCACTCAAGTCTGATTTCAAACATGCAGGAGGCAGCAAGGTAATAGACCCTTTGAGAAATTTGCTCATAAAATTAAAGGCAGACTTACAGTCTTGTATTCTTGATAATGCTTTGTAAACTTTAGTGTCTGCCCCAGTTTTGGAATGACTTCCTGCATGTTGCTCTCATCCAGGAGGAAGAAAGTGTCATCGTGAAAAGCTTGAGCTGTAAACAAATCAGAAAAAGCAAAATAGTGCAGATAAGCAATTGAAGCAACACTGTAATCTATTAAAATTTTCATAAGCCAGGGCTCAGCCTCTACATTAACATTTGGGCAAGTAAAACTGTCACTACCAAATTTTTACTTGCATGAAAGAAAAATTACTTGCCCCAAAATAGAAAAAATGAAAAGCATTAATCTTTTCCTAACTTTAATTACTGAAGCCTTTTTATGGCATTGCAAGATTGATATATTATTATTATCATTGCTGGTGGTGGGGCTTGCACAAAAAGTGTTACTTATGAATTTAAAGAGCAATGAAATAAGAAAAGATGTCTGCAGCTAAAAACTGTGATTTCCCTAAATTGAGGCACAAAAGGGGATGCAGTTTTGACAACATATGCAATTTTCAGCTTGTGTTAATTTAAAATGTGATTCCGTTGATATTTCACTAGCTGTAAAATAGGGCTATGGACTAATTACTATGCAGGTCTGAGACAAGTTTACACTGCTGTTTTACGACGGCGGTGTGTATACTTAGTCTAGACTCTGGGACATGTTAAACATTTTTACTTCACAACCAAGTTTAACAAACTGCAAATTTCTAACGCAACTTTTAGGTCTACTAAAAAACAAAACAAATCAAACAAAAGCATTTTTGAGAAGTAGAAAATCTACACAATCTAGTTAGGGCCTATATTTCCTGGTTAGAAAATGTTGTTACATGAAGAGTTGAAGACTTAACTGTCTGTGCACTGTGTGCTGTGCACATTGATACATTGAATTTTTCGACATCAACGTCATCACTTTAAAAGTCATTGTTGCTGAAATACTGGAGCGGAGCTTAGCAGCGGCCTGGCCCTGGAGCAGCAGTCCAGGACCAAGGGCAAGGCTCGGCGACAAAGGTACGTTACGGTACTTCCACGACTAGTCTGCTCACGCAGTGAGCGGACGCTGATCCCGCAAGCGGGAGCGTTCCGGGGCTGCGCTAGTACGGTACGTGCTGACAAGACGTACACGGACACACGTGTGGCTGCATGCATCTACTTACTGACTTACACTGCCAAAAAATGAAGATATACAAGCAAACTCTGCAAGAATAATAGTACAAAAGATACATTTACATAAATAATCATACCTTCGAATGCAGCAATGACATCAGGGGGCATGCCTCACTGCCGAAGGCGATTTCCTACCGTTGTGATCGTCTGTAAAAACTTCCAATCGCAGACAGAAGAGCTGAGCTCGCTGTGCCATGTATGTGGCATGATTGAGTGACCGTTTACTCAACATCGTGTCAAATTCCCATAAACAAGGTGCAAAAAAATCAGTCGTGCATCAATATTGCGTAATCAAAACCAACTTTACACAACAGAAGGTCAATTTCCACCAACAATTGTGGCATTTTTTACTCGAAGAATAGGTGGTTCTTGTTTTTGTATTTGACACAATGGGAAGTGTAGTGCATATTTGCCAAATTTCATGTTTTAACGCAACATTGATTAGAAAGTACGCAACTTTTTTACGCAACGATTTCGCACAGCAAATTTTTTCACTTCTTTTTTAGAGTGTAGGGTTGTTCTATAGGGTCAATTCTATATCCTATCGGGTCAGAATTGAGATGTAGTTTGGGTTGCACGAAGCTTTTATTTTCGGGTCCGTGCTTCTGTACTAAAACTGGCTTCCCTGCAGGAGACGCGTTCCTTCTGCAGGTAAAAGGGACTCCTCTTGAAACAATCACAGCCCACGACTGCACAAACTGTCAAGCCATAATTTACAGTGGACAGAATTTTTGGCTGATATAATAATCGTCAGCATGTACTTCTGTCTTTAGGAATAGTATTGTTATGTCAATGTGGTAAGAGAACTGCTCAAGTGCTAAGGCAGTCTAATTTAACATAGAACGCCAATACCGCAGACTTCCCAATGTACATAGCAGCATTCAGAACATTGAATGCTTATTGTTGCAAAAAAAAAATCATCGTTTTCCACGGCCAAAGCCATTTTTAACATCATACCATATTTTGTAATTGGGTAACATACCTAAACTAATCTCGGGAATGAAAGAATATACCTTTTGCGAAAGTTTCTGTGTTTTAATTAACAATCTTGGTAATTCGTAATAAAAGACTGGTACACTAATGCATGTATCTTTCGTTGATATTGCCCTCATTTGGGAAACTCATGAAACTGGTCTTTCATTTCCCCTCCCACACAAACACACACAACTTGAACAAATTAATCAAAACAAGAAAGTAGAATATCAGGTGCTACCTACTGTATGCATGTTGAACCGCTTGTGAACTCGATGAGTTTACTGAACATCTTGTCCTTCTCATGGGCATCCATTTATCTTTACAAGTTTTCAGTTTCATGGCAGTCTGCGTTGCTTTTGATGATACAAGAGAAAGGTGCTTAACAATCTTTTAACATTTATTTTCAACGTTTGAAGTGCGTGAAAAACAAACGTGAACTGTGGATAAGAGTAATCTTTATGGCTATTTATCAAATTACACATCATGATCGATATTGCCTCACTTCGGCAAGGGGGAGCAAGAGCAAGTGACAAAATTGAGTTATTTATATTTTGAAACATCCTACCCATTTTGTACCTTCAGCCAAAATTTGGAGAAGAAATAATTATCCTATTGAATGATATTTAAGATGAAGTGGCGCAATATAACCTTGTCGGGAATGTAAATGATAAACACAATGTCTACATTTTCAATGAGGCTTTTGCCATTTGGTACCTTTCCCCAAATTTAAGCAAGAATTTGCACGTGTTTACACAAAACGCGATGATTAATTTTTAACTGAGACATGTGACAGCACACAATGCGTCCAACGGGCGTAGTCCAACCAAAGTAAAATTAAATGGTACTTTGAAAGTTAATTTTTACCAGATATGATGATATGTAAAATATGGTTCTAAAGTCCAATGATTCCAGATAAGTAGCTTCTCCTCAGTCAGGCAGCAGCTGACCAAAAATACCTTTCATACACAGTGTATCGATGGGTGAACGCGCCAGGCATAGATAATGACATTGAAAATATTATATTTAAACTCCAAATAACCTGAGGACAAAATATATCAGTTTAGTGTGATATATCAATATAAAGATATTTCAAACATTTATTTTATCGTGACATTTGAATTATTTTAAACGTGTTAAGAAGGTTCAAATGTGATTTTAAAATTGAAATTTTAATAGAAATTTGAACAGTTGAAAGTCCAGTTTTCTTGCATCTCACCATTCTTTGGCTTATTGTGAATAGCAACAATTTTGCGTTGTTGTTGTTGTTGTATTGTTATTCATGTTAAATACCAGCCAGAAACCAGCATAATACAATATGAGTAAGTAATTGCAGCAGAGGAAAACATGAAAAAGGCCTTTCATTGGATGGTGAGGTTGCCTACTAAAATGTGATTGGCCAGAGAAAAAAAAACAAGTCCTCAATACATTATACATCCAGGTCACCGTAATGGGTAGTCTTGGTTTGAATTAACCAATCACAAAACTGAAATTGAGAAATCCGTTGTCATATTTTGTATCTTTCGGTTATTTCGCTGGATCGTGACTGGTATCAAACATAAAAAGCAAAACAAATGATATAGAAAAATCTGAATAGTTGGTGTAAAAAATAAGGGAGATGGAACCAGATTTAGTTATCGAGCTTGATAACTTGAGAGAAAAGAAACATTCATTTTTTCTTAAATAATCTCTTTAACCTCACGTTTATGATTTAATCAGAGAACAAATTATATAAAACACAGACATAAATTTAAAGTGTCTTCTCTGTTGCCATACTCGTCTCTTTATTGATCACCTTTGTGATCATGAATTATTGTAATTTTAAAAAGAATCGTCTCTGTTCATTAACTATGCAAAGTGCACAGAGAAGTCTTAGATGGGTTCCATTTCTGAAAAAGAGCCCGTTTTTTAGGGTCCAAGCGGCATTTTGGGATAAAAGCTGGGAACCAGACTTTTTAACATAATTCAAGTACGCTGAATTCAATAAACCCGGTTCCCAAGCGAAATTCTGGGTTTTTGACCATCTAATTTGCATAAACAAAATGCCTGCCAAATTTCCAATTTTGGACATGTCGGAACAAAAGTAAAAAGCAAAGGAAATAAAGAAATAAAAGTCAACATATATAATTTCAATATCAAAGAATAAGTATATGTCATTTTTTAGATATTTAGCGGACCAAAGTATTCATTAATATGCAAATTACGTGACGTCATCGATGAAAATGAATTTCCTACATAAATATAAGTTTTTTGACACAAAATAAGACTCTAAAATACACTAATCGATGTTGTGAGGATGGAATAAATACAAAGTAATATATAAAAAAAAATCGGCGTAAACACTGTGAAAATGTGTGATTTAGCCCATTTGCATGTAATTTGCATAAACAGAATAACCACCACTATGTCATACTTGGACGTTTCCTGAAGCTTGTTTTACTGCAGTTATTCTGTAATAAGATAAGCACAGATGAATTAACAAGTGTCTACAACTATATTTTAAGGTTAGATTATGAAATTTAGACATTCTAATGTAAAATAAACTACACTTATGAATATGCAAATTAGTGACAGTTATTAAGAATCAATCTTTCCAACGTCTTTGTAGGCAAGGAAATAATAACGCCGCATGTACCGTAGTTCACTTTTCCCACTTGTCCCCGGTGATTGCTGAGATCAATATGAAAGAAGAAATGGAATAATAATTGGCGCACGAAAGTAATAAAGGTGCAAATAAAGCGGGAATAATGAGTAGCCCAATTATTAGGCAAAGGGGATGTAGCGGTTCCGAGTGCAACGGGGACTAGCTGACAATTATTAGGCAAAGGGGATGTAGCGGTTCCGAGTGCAACGGGGACTAGCTGACCGACTGCCCCAAAGAGCGCATGCTTACATGTAAATTTTCTGGAATAAATCTCGTGTAAAAGAAGTGTTATTTAAAAGTGGTCGTGTCAAACGTTTTGTGATAACATCAGATAATCGGCATTCTTTTGTTTTGCATAACTCTTTGATTATGATAAGTGCCATAAAATCAGTATTCTAACATGCTACATAAACAATCAAACCACGTGATTTGGCGTATCCAAATCAACGATCGAGAAACTATTTGTCAATTTTTTTCACGCTTGAGCTGACAAGATGGACGTGGCGTAATAGACTCGTGCCGAGCGGCATTTTGGGGTAAAAGCTGGGAACCAGACATTCTAACATAATTCGAGTACGCTGAATTCAATAAACCTGGTTCTCAAACGAAATGTTGGGGTTTTGACCATCTAATTTGCATAAACAAAAAATTATGAAAACATTTTGGAAGTGATGTGTGTAAAAGAAAAATAATTTAGAGTATGCAAATTAGCTATGTTGTTATTAAGGACAAATCATTTATGTTCTATTTAAATCTATAAGTACCGTACCAGTATGGTCAAGGATAACCCGTGTTTTTACGGTAACACGGAATAAAAATATTTCTCTTATAAATTGTGGTACACAATTCTCATAAATGATACTTACGCATGCATAATGAAGCACTTTAATGGTTTGTTACAAATCCCTGTAACTTCAACGATGAAAACATGATAACCAACCAAGTTTCAATTCGAATGTTTTGAAGATCATGTGAAGGAATTATACCACTTCTGCCTTTATTTCTTTTTAATTCAAATACAGAAAATTTAAAAGAAAACATTGAATGTGAACTGAACAAA
>JZLH01S0609838.1:1111-26445 GCA_001188425.1 Eucidaris tribuloides | reverse complement strand
TTACTTGTGCATGTGTTTGTTTCAATCCATGCCAATGTTCACATTAGAATTCATAACGACCGAAGAGACATTGGGAAACTCACTCATCAACAACAACAAAAATTGTGTGACTTACTGAACTTTGGTCATTTTGCAGCTTTTCAATTTACACTTTACACCACATTTTAAAATACTGCCCTTTCCCTGACAGCATATTCATAAGAAATAGGGTATCATTTTAAAGAAAATTAGATAATCTTTCCGATGATACCAAGGTTGCATTGATTATTACTATTAAACGGGAGATATAGCCGATCAAACTCAGATTTCCAAACTTTTTTAGAGGATTTTATATATATATATATCCCCCCATGAATTTCATGAGCATTTTCTAAAACGCAATTGGTTGATTGATGCTCATACGATCAAAAATAATTTCACTAGAAATAAAAAATCCTCGCCAAAGCTCCGTATATTTTTCACTATTTTTGTCTGGGCAGCACTGCGCCTACTGCGCATGCTCATTACTCAAACAAAATGGCGGTGTCGATCGCCGCGACAGTCAAAACAACAATTTTAGATTCTATCTTCTTTGTTATGATTTCAATGTTATTTTTACATTCCATTGGTGTTGTGATGAAGATTTCGCGTTAACCCTTCGAATTATTAGCGCCGATTTTATGAAACGTAAATTGAAATGCAGAAAATTAACGGAAATTTGACTCGCACCGCGTACGGCTGCGGCTTACTGGGCCAGCCCGCACGCGACGTATGCAAGCTGTGTATTGTATAGCAAATTTTTCAGTTGCGCACAATGGGTGATTTCAAGTTTGGTGTTGAAATCTGGTGTTAGTGTTGTAACAACACTAACACCAGCTATAACACCGTACTTGAAGTCAGGCCTGGTGTCGGGGTTGACCTCGAAAATTATGACGTACTTCCGGAAGTTGGTGTTGAAGCTGGTGTTGAATATCGTCTGCTGAACCAAATACCGTGGTTGGTGTTTGTGATTTACGTGTAATTTTCCCATTCATCAACACTAAACCCTAGGGTTTAGGAAATTCGTGATTTCAAGTTCGGTGTTGGTGTTGGTGTTAGTCTTGTGAGTGGCACAGCTGACATGCTCGTGTGTGTTGGCTATATGGAGAAAGCTTCGCTGTGCGACGCAAACCGCAGAAAGAACCTTTTCCCCTTAAAAACTTTCATAATTCGCCAAATAGATATTAAACTTTCACATATGAGTAGAGAAAAGTAATTTGCCTTTCAGATTCGTACAAGTTTTTTGGCTGGTAGTATTGATTTGGTGTCATTTTTGTAAGATTAGTCCAAAAATGTCGGCCATCGGCGTAACTTTCTGCCAACGCCATGAATCGCGCGTGACGTCACGCGGTGTTATGTGATCGATAGTGCAATCGGTATCGTCTGCTTAAACCGAGCTCGGTGTTGGAGCTCGGTTTAGCAGACGATTTTGTTTCCTCAACGCTAACACCAACACCAACACCGAACTTGAAATCACCCATTGTGACTGTTCTCTCCGTTTCGGAAGCAGACGGCGGTTATCTACGCATTTCAATTTGTTAGCTCAACAACACTTTTGAGTTGCATAACATTATTGTTAAACTACTTAAGTCGGAGGGATATAAAACAAATATACCAAGCATTAAGTTCGAAAGTATAGTGAAATTATCTATCTTCGGATGGACTGGCGCTAATATATTTCCTCGGGCTATCGCCCTCGCGAAAAATATTACGTGGCAGTCCCTCCTCAGATAGATAATTTCCACTATACTTTCTCACAGCTTGGTATATTTGTATAATATACATGTATATAATATAATACTTAGGTGTTAAAAATAAAATTGGTTAATTTTGATATGTAATAACACAAAAACTATACACCAGATAATACTGGCATGAGTTTGAGTCTATAGCTGAAGGAGTGAACATTTTTGTTGGAGGTGGTTTCAATACGTACCAATAATCAGTTTTATTTTTTTTATTATCTTGAATGCAAGAAGTGATGGCGACACAATATATAGTGTAATACACAAGTAAAGTCAGGGTGTGTGAAAGGGAGGGCTTAGAAATCATGTTAGAGTCACGTTGTTTTTTTCTTCCGATATGGGATGGATACAATGTATAGTGTAATATACAAAGTGAAGCGAGGGTCTGCGACGGGAGGGGCTTAGAAATCACATTTTTTCTGTTAACCACTTACCAGTAGCCATAACATAAGTCTACATTCCTTCATTTGTTAAACCAAACGTTGATTTATTCCAAACATCATTTCCAATATCCCTACCAAACTACTCTTAATGTTCCAACCGCTAAAGCAATCCGAATCAACCTCGCTGTATGTCATAATATTCTGACACCGTATTGTCACTTTTGCTATATATGTATTGAATATTAATCATTGTTTTTAATGTACTGTTATCGATATATATATATATATATACAGAAAAACACGAAAAAAATAGGTTTAATAGAGAGACTCAATTGGCAAGGAACAGACAAAATGAGTTACAAGGCATCATCATTATAAGTATTCAGAAAGATTGCTTTGAGCTTTCTTTTAAAGGTATGTATTGTAAAGGTTTCGCGCACATCTAAACTAAATGAATTCCAAAGTTTTGGTCCGCTCTTGGTAAAAATTTTGTTGGCAAATAAAGTTCTGGTTCGAGGTAGATGGTAAGAGCTGGCTTGCCTGGTGGGATAATTGTGGAATTGGTTGTTGGTGGTAAACATATTTTTGAATACTTTAAGTAAATCACTCTTCATTAGTTGAAACATAAATATGCCAAGGTTCAATAGATAAATGTCATTCACTTTAAGGATGTTATTAGTCTTGAAGAATGGGTCGGTGTGTGATCGAAAATCCACGTAGCAAATAATTCTCATTGCTTTCTTTTGTAATAATGTAATTTTTTGTATTTGAGTTACCATGGAATTCCCCCATGCTAAAATCGCGTAGTTCAAAAATGGCAGTATTAAGTTGGAATATAACGTAAACAGGGTTCAGGTTGGAAAGTAATTTTTAAGTTTATTAATAATTCCGATGTTCCTGGAGAAAATTTTACATAGATTATCAGTATGTGGCTTACAAGACAACTTCTCGTCAACGGTCACGCCTAAAAATTTGGTTTGTGTAACTTTATCTCTTATCGTATTTTGTAATGTAAGTTGTCCGGGTAGATTATTAATTGAATTACTACAAAGCATGAAATTCGTTTTCTGGAGATTAAGAGAAAGTTTATTAGATTTAATCCAGTCCGATATATTCTTGAGTTCTCTATTCGTTGTATCGAGTAGATAATTTGGATTTGAATGGGAAAAGAAGATGCTAGAATCATCTGCAAAATGAATGAATGATAAACGGTCGGAGGATTTATGAAAATCATTTATGTAAATAATAAGACTGTTGCTATTCACCCCGCAGCGGGTCGCGCAATGGTACGTTTTCGACGTACTATACCCCGAAGTGGGTTACCCAAGAAAAAAATTATCACTAGGGTTCCCCGCAGTTGTTAACTGTAACTCAAATTTTCCGTTGCGGTCCCAAAATTGCGGGGAATGCAAGGAAAATAAAACACTTCGTAACCGCATTTCGTCTGGGAACCTGCGATAATTTCTACTTGTGTCACCAGCTGTCATTTTTTTGTGTAGATTGATTTTGTCTAATCACCCGCAGTAATTGGATTCTTTGGAGATTTCATGTTTTAAGTTGTCATTTGATTCAGACATTAATAGACACCCCATGACTAATCCGCAAGGATAGTGACAAATTTTGGGGTATCTGTAGCATACATAAATCACAGTACGCGGGACTAAGCCACCCCTGGTAGGCTTGATAAGGTCTGGCTGACCCCACTCTTGCTTGCCATTATACACCAACAAATTTGCTTCGGAATGCTGTTATAGCATGTCAATTTAATGTACAATAGAATAATAATAATATGGCGAAACAGATGAACAGTAAACACACTTACGGATCTGAATCTGACGCCATTTGCGGGGATTTTCGGAGCCGCTTCCTCGCGATCAATGTCATGTACATGTAACGTAAGGCAGCTGGCGTCACGTACATGTACGCTCGAGCTCGCGCGCAAGCGCCATGAATTTTAAACCCGCATACGTAATGTGCGTGGGAATAACACTCCCATTTAAGACTCCTTCTGATTGGCTACTGGCATAGGGGTATCGAATAATAAAATAGTTGTCTGTTACCAGCAGTGGGGTATATATACACTTCCAAATAATAAACAAGAGGGGACCTAAAAGAGAACCTTGAGGAACACCGCACAGTACTACTTTCGTTGATGAGTTTACATTTTGCACTGATACAAATTGTTTTCTGTCATGTAGGTAGTTCCTGAACCACTCCAAGGCTATTCCTCTAATTCCGTAATATGAGAGTTTATTCAAAAGTATCTCATGGTTGATAGTATCAAAGAAGTCAAAGAAGTATCAGACATGTCAGAGAAGTCCAGGAACACACCTAATGTATGAAAATATTGTTCGGAAGCTCGAGATACCTTTTCAAGGAGAGAGAGTCAAAATAACTATCTCAAACAATTCATTACACAAGCTAAAATTTGATAACTGCAAAGTAGATTCCGGTAGAATCACATGAATTTTCAATGATCAGATATTAATAACATCATTTAAATTTTCAGCTGACATTAAGGTACCATCAGCTGAGTCCTACTTTCCAATGGTATCGAGTCTGCTGCATATGTCAATGGATGCACAGAAGAATCAATCTCTAAACATTTTAATGTTTAATGATAATAATATTGTTTTTAGTATTTTAGGTTTGAAGATATTTTTAAAAAATTATGGAATTCTATCAACGTAAAAGTAGAAATACTTATATATGTGTTAACTGCTGGTCCTCAGCAGAGAAGAGGAGAGAACTCCAAGTAGAAAGAGGAAAACAGCACAGAGTAAGCAACAGATTGGGTGACAAGAAGGCATAAATACATATTACATTTTAAGTCCTAAACAGTTGATACGGAGCTAAATAAGCGATGACCACGGTCTATAATTATGTATTTTCAGAGCAAATCGGGGCAAACCGTGATCAAAAATTTAGTACGACCACTACACGCACGTGCAATCTGGTCGTGACAATGGGTGACTGAGTATACCTGTCGTAAATCATGCGTGAACCATGCATGATACAGCGTGCCCATACATGCCATTGGATATACGCATTTTGTAAATTGCTCACATCATAATAGTCGTGGCAATTAGCACGACACAGCGCAAACTATGCATCACGATTACAGAGTTGACCGAGCTTCATACCACAGAATTGCACGCCTAGGTACGCCATTGTGCGGGGTGGTACGGAATTAAAATTCGTGCAAGTGTAAAGGCACCTAAAGAAATATGACTTGTAACTCCAGCTCTAATACCTCCTTGGTATCATGTACAGCCACAGGCCTTAATAAATATTAATAAAGGTGCCTTTACACGTGCACGCAAAACGGTTTACGCTATGGCACTCATCGTAACGTGCCAATGAGGGAAACGCTCGTGGTACCATTCGTGATGGTGCGCGGCTAGTAAAAATGTGGTGGCCGTTTCGTGACAAAATATTTAAACTTTTTAACAACGTTTTGGGTATCCCGGCCCCAGCGCTGACTCGAACCCCCCCCCGGACAATTCCCCCACAAGGATTCCCCCCAGGACACTACCCGCCGGACAAACTACCCCAGGACAATTCCCCTAGGAAACTACCCCAGGACAATTCCCCTCATAGACAATTCCCCCCCCGACGAACTACCCCCCGGAACATTCCTCCCAGGACAATACCCCCCCCACCATTCCCCCACTAAGGGATTACCCCGGACAACTCCCCCCCCACAATTACCCGACAGGACAATTACCCCCCCCGGGACAATTTCCCCAGTAGATCCCCCCGTGCGACTATCCCCCGGACAACTATCCCCTAGGACAACTACCCCAGGACAATTCCCTAGGACAATACATCCCAGACAACTACCCCCTAGGACAACTACTCCCAGGACAATTCCCCCCAGGACAATATCCTCGGCGTCAGAACCAACTACCACCCCGTAAGGTCAATTACCCTCAGGACAATTCCCCCCTAGACAACTACCCCCGCGACAATTCCACAATTACCCCCCCAGACAAGTTCCTCCCGCTTCCCCACAAGGATTCCCCGCAGGACAATACCCCCCCCCCGCCCCCCCCGGACTAACATCCCCTTTGACAATCCCCCGCGGACAATACCCCCCTCGCCCCGACAATTCGGGACAAGTACCAGGCAATCCCCCCCCAGGATAATTCCTCCAGGAAAAGTTCCCGAGGACAATTTCCCCCCCCCCCCCGACAACTCTGCCGCCAAGACAATGTTGCATTGTGACATTTTCATAGGCAATGATTTTAGGAGCACGGCTACAACTACCAAACTTGTGCGCTATTGTAGACATCTTTGCGCTGTTAAAACATAGGGAAAAAAAAAATAAAATATATGTGTGTGAGGCTCCTGGAGAGCGGAAGGCTGCACTTCATGTATATTGGGTGGTACGGGAAGTGCCGGCTTTTGACTGGACCCCATTTCCAGACACCAATTTCAGCCTCTCAAGAACACAAACTTCTAAAAGCTGCTTACAGAATCTCAGTGCACTCAATTGACCCTCACTCGCTTCGATGGCGTTTTTGTTGTGTACGTTACACGGTCTCGTGCACGGCCGATATCTCTGAGTCGCTGGCTGTCACCTTACGCGCGCACAGGGGCGTCATCCCTGCTGGTGGCAAGCGGCGCGGTCGCACCCCAATGAAAATATGGGGCAAAATATGCAATGCATAGGATATGCTATAAAACTCATTAAAATAACTAACTATATACTAACAGGTTTCTCCCGGTCATCTTTCGCAACTTTTTACTCATTTTACACTTATGAATATCAAATTCAACCGTTTTTGATGAATCCCGGCGAAACAATTGAATTTTCAATTTCAAGGGTTGGCTGTTTCAAGTTGCATTTTTGCTTTCATAAACACACTTTGCCGTTCATTTCTAAAAACATCATGATATTCAGGCTCTTAATATTATCAATTTCAAGCACGATAGGTCAAGAGGTTTCTGCGCTGCGTTTTACAGTTTCTTTTTCGATTACCGTGTAATCCTGTTTATTGTTTAGAAGTTCTATTTAAAAACCTTTCTAACAATGGTTGTCCCCTAACAACCTAAACAGCTTAACCCGATTGCTTGTCCACGACATAGCAAGAACTATCGTCGCAAGTTGGATTCCAGCGTTTTGAAATGCTTTCATTTCACAACAGGTATTTGGCGAAATAGCTTGTTTCTAGGACCCCAAGGAAAAACATCCCATAAATTTACAACCCGGTTTTTGGTGATTGTCATATTCGCAATATTGGAATCCTTAATTAGTCTTACTCAATAACCCTAAATTGTTATAAATCTTGAGATTCTTTAACTTCAAATGTGTTCCTACACCAGAACTTCACGCTGGCCAGAAGTACAATTGTACCATTGCTCCCTCCATGTGACTTGGAAATTATAATGAGCGCATTTCTACTAAAACGATTGCACATTCTTGATATGGCAATGCGTGCACAAGACCACCCTACAGCCTGTTATACGACCATGAAATGAAACACGTTGTGTCGGCTTATAAATTGACTTCATTATTTGAAAACCGATGCTTTGAAATTGAAATTGAAGCTCAGATGAAAAAAAGATGATTCTCTATCACGGTTCATTTTCTATTTCACATTGAAAACTGGAAATGATCTCGGATAACAAATGACCATCAAACGTGCGAAATGACCGGGAAACCCTATATTAAACATGCAAAATTGTCAGTTTTTCGGGGCGCTTCGCGCGCAAAATCCTGTACTACAATTTGGCGCAAAAATTTTGACAGTTTTTTTCACTTTTGTTCCTCCCCCCCCCCAATCCAAAACACGGATCGACGCCCCTGCGCGCGGATGTCAAAAAAGATTCATTGTCTGGCATCCCTGGCCAGCTCTGCGAGCGAAGGTTCAAGCGAAGGCGCGAGACTGAAAATTGTAAATTGCATAGCTTTAACCTGCTCCTCAGTCCCGTATACTCCCAATTTCAGGGCTTCTTAGCTCCTGTATATTTTATTCTTTCTGACATCTACCTAGACCCCCATTTCAGGATTTAGTGAGGCGCGCCCCTGGGGCGCACCCCGTCAAGATATAATTTAAGTGCCTCCGGGAGGGGGGGGGGGGGGAGGTCCATGTATGTCGCTCGCCTCATCTGCACAAATCCACGCATATCATTAATTTGCATACGAAAGGAGATACAGTAGTAGATTAATATGGAGGGCCAACCCGGCCATAATTCATACCTGAATCGTACCCGGTACGTACAGGGCACGTACCCGGTACGTATGCTAAATTAAGGATACGTACCCGGTACGTAAAAGCACGCAGCCGGTATGTATGCTTAACTAAGGATACGTACCGGGTACGTATGCTTAGATAAGGAAGCTGAATTCAACTTCCTTAATTAAACATACGTACCTGGTACGTGTTTTTATGTACCGGGTACGTATCCTTAATTAGTAAGCATACGTACCGGGTACGAATTATGGCCGGCCTGGCTTTCCAAAGATTTCACATGTGAACTTTCAAAGGCTCTGCACGTGCCTTGATATTCTGCCTATGATAGTCGTAGTCTGTGAAGCACCTCTAGTTTTCTGTCACGGTTTGACTGAAAATAGCACAGAGTTTGCATGTGCATGCAGGCTTTTATGGAAAGCCGTCTTCACCACTTCCTGCATAAATTTTATTACGAAAATGTTATGCAACTTGTCGAAACCACTCATGGAAACTGTGTCCCTCCCCTGTTTTCTTATTTCAGTTGCTGAATCAATGGTATTGGGAAAGGAGCAGGGACCTCAATTTTGTAAGGGGAATAGGTAAATGTGGAACGTGCGTGGAGTCACAAACTTGCTGAAACTGGTAGAAATAAAGAAAATAAAGATTTATTTATTCTAATCATTTATATATTTACGATTAATTCATTAATGTATCAAGTAAGAAAATTAACACCTTTAGTATAATTATTCCAATCTCCCCCCCCCCATCTTGATTATGATATGACTATTTTGATTAGATATCCATTTGTAGTTACATAATAGTCTTGGAAGCACTGAGAAACATAGTGTAATAATTAGTATTATTTGTTTTGGGGTAGTTGTCCTGGGGGAACAAAGAAACAAAGTGTAATAATTAGTATTATTTGTTTTGGGGTAGTTGTCCTGGGGAACAAAGAAACAAAGTGAAATAATTATTTGTTTTGGGGTAGTTGTCCTGGGGAGTTGTCCTGGTGGGATTGTCCTGAGGGGATTTGTCCTGCAGGGGTAGTTGTCCTAGGGGAAATTGTCCTGGGGGAATTGTCCTGGGAGGTAGTTGTCCTAGAGGGAATTGTCCTAGGAGGAATTGTCCTGGGGGTAGTTGTCCTAGGGGGAATTGTCCTAGGGGGAATTGTCCGGGAGTAGTTGTCCGGGAGGTAGTTGTCCTAGGGGGAAATTGTCCTGGGGGAGTTGTCCTGAGGGGTAGTTGTCCGGGAGGTAGTTGTCCTAAGGGGAAATTGTCCTATAGAGGGAATTGTCCTGGGCGGGGGGGGGGAGGATTGTCCGGGTGGTAGTTGTCCGGGGGTAGTTCTTTAGGAGGTAGTTGTCCTAGACCCCCATTGCACGATTAGACATACTGATATAACTTAAAAGAATTGAAATGAATTAATAAATGAATAAATTGATGAGTGGCAAGAAACCCGCAATCATTGTTACTTGGGATCGCAAATTTCAGATGGTTTAGAAAGTAAATGGAAGAGATAACAAACAAATAAAACTGTATGGCAACAATTATCCCGAGAAACTGCAGAAATTGCGTGGTTTTCTTGGGAATAGGCAGCAATATAAGCTTCAGGTTGTGCGTAGATACGTCTATGGTTTGTGTCGCAAATAAAAAAAACAAAGGAAACAAAATTGTCGAGGTTTACTTGCTGCATAAAGAGAGGAGTGCTTAAAGTACTCCTTTTTTAAACTTTTTTTCTTTCGTGTCTGTCATCTGTTTCAGAACATTAGATAGTTGGCCGCGACTTAGTACATTGCCGAGCCTTCTAATTTGAAGCCAATAACCATCTTTAAATGACTGTTTTTTGAGTGTAAGAAAAACAGGCCTTAAGCTCATAAGAAAGAAGGTTCAAACAAGATCGTTTGAAAATGTTATAGACATGTATAACTGGACGTATAACCTTTGAAACTTGTCAATCAGTCTGTGAAATTAGGAAGAATGGAGGCTACCGTACAAATCGTTGGCGTTCATCCGAACCGTCATATCAGTCAATTTTGGTCAAAATATCGATTTTGAGATTTTTGCAGAAAATGAAAGTACAAGTCCTACTCTATATATGGTTAAATTTCTAGGCAGCAATTTATTTTATTTTCTGAGATATGTGGGGATTTTAAAGGCGATGCCATACAAAGTTTTGACAAAGTGCGCAAATCCCATTGGAAACGTGTAATGTAGCACAGCAAACAACAGCTGCGCGCACTTAATATTGAAATACGCGGTCAGATACTGTCGAATCCGCGCTGCATTGACTTTGCAGGTGAAAGATAGATACGACGGTTTGCTGATCGCGCGTATTGAAAATGCGGTCAGCGTTGTTGTATTCCCTATGGCGTTTTAGCACAGGGAAAATCTAAACCGCTCAAACCGAAATTACAATCATGTAGCTCTTTTGCGATATTTTCTCAGATTCTTGGTTCTATGTAAAAATAAAGATATCAATGTTAAGCAATTGTCTTGGTCTTTCTTACCATGTATATTTGAAGAGTTTATTTCCAAAAGGAACTACATCCATATTTGTTACTTCAGAGAAAAAGGCATTTGTTTACCGGATTTTGTACAGGCGCCTATGGAAAAGTGATATTAGAAAGCGCATTTTCTTATGGTTGCTTTCATAATTGAGGATAAAACTTTTGCTCAAGGACAGGTACCTACCTGAATAATGGTGTGATATCAATAACTCAATTTTCATCAAAAGTGGATCTAGTCCCTTTTGGAAACGAGCTCTTCATTTCTAGCAATAAAAACTTAGTAAGGTTTGGGACAAAAATTGGCAATTATAGTCAACTTTGAAGTCGATTTTTCTCTGAAATGGGTTTTGCACTGTCGTATCACGATACGACGGTTCAGATGACCGCCGACAAAATGTCCAACCTGCAATATTGGGCATGATGTGTTGTTGTAGTTGTTTTTTTTTACGACGTTTCATAACTTGGGCTTGAAGACATCGTGTTGCCTTGGCCGTATGGCTCAGACACCAAGAAGAATGTGTTAGAGAAGGAGCAGAGAGAACGTGTGCACGCACGACGTCTGTGCAACTGTACAGACACTAGTAACCGTATGATTAACTACCATTTATGGGAGGTGATCTCACGAATACCTACCACTAGTTGCATCTAATAGCACGTTTGTGTGTCATTATCAGTAAGTAATCGCACTTGCCGCAGGTGATCGCACAACTGGATGCGACTTGTCTCAGGTGAACGTGCGACCAGTGGTGTGATTAGTGGCAGCAGGGAGTCCCTGGTGGCAGTCAATCGAACGATTACCTACAACAAGTGGCAACCAGGTCGCACAAGTGTGACAAACAGCACAAATCGTGCGAGTTACTTACGATCTGGCTGCGGAGGCCCTTGTCTTGTGATTCATTTGATCGCAGCAGTAGTCGCAACTGCTAGTGTGACTAGGGCATTACATCCATTCCACAAGCATTAATGATTTCAATGTTTCTGATAAGAACCACAGAACAAATTGTTTGTTTTGTTCCTCAAATACTCCATGTGGACATTTCAAATACTTAATGAAAGTATGAATAAGATAATTCTTATTTTTTTTTCAAAATGACACGTACACAGGGTCGGCGTCGTATCCCAACTTCGTGAACAAAATCATCGATATTATACAAAATCTTTGAATTGATATCATTTTTATTTCACAGTCCAAGTGTGATAATGACTCCCTCCTATCAGCTAATAGGTAAGTCGGATGACCAGTGGCCGAATGGTCCAAAACTACGCACCCAATGGGTCCCGATCACTATGGTACCGTAGATGAAGTTGTCAAGGCAGCCAAATAACTGGATTCAGACAGTATGCGGTGCTGTCGATAGATGGCGGTAGTTATGAAAGGCTCTGAATGTAACTAGAGTCCCTTTGTATTTGTATAAACATGTGTATATATAAATACATATATATCAAATTGCAATATATTGTTACTTCTCATACCCCAAAAGGGATCGAAGGAAGTTCAAGATGTAACGAGGATATAAGAAACTGTAACTGACAAGCTCTTCATAAAATTGCACGGTATCAGAGCATTAACGATAAAATGTCAATTCTTTGTGATTAATCAGCAATTCTTTGATCAAATAATTTTGCATTAGCTCTAAATTCAATCTTCAATTCAATCAGTGGGGCACAAGAAGCGTACTCCATATTTCCAGGACTTGAATTACATGAAACCTTCCGAGCCCCATTATTAACTTTTTTCAGATCTCTAGACTTTCAAACCTCTGATTACGTTTTGCACCCCTTGGAAGTGTATATCTGGTTCTGCTACTGAACTATGAATGTGAATTAGTGAGAATAGAAAGTATTTTGTTAGGGCGTTATTGAAAAATGTAAAGTGGGGGTAACTTAATCCGATCTGTAATTTGCAAGGTTGTATGAACCTGTTGAAAATGAATGATGATTTAAAAATCATATAATACAACTCATTTGACTATTTCTAATAACTGAACATGAAATTAATTTGTGCATTCGTCATACATTTTTTCTGACTGACTGGAATTAAAAGGGCAAAGTAAGCAACTAACAACAAGTTAAATTAAGATGAAATTGTTTTTGTAGGTGAAAATAAACATAATACAATCCTGACAATGATAAGAGTATTTTGAAAAAAAAAATACATTGGAAATAACTTCCCACAATGGTACTTGAATTTGAGATTTTTGTGAAAAATCAAAACACAAATGTATTGATACAAAATTTAAGTAATCACTGACATAATTCACGGTGTTATAGTATCGTCAAATATCTTAATCAGTTATATAAGAAAATTATTCACATTACATCTCAGTCGTTAGTATAAAAGCTTTACCACAAAGATATTTCGAATCTTAAAATTTATATTCAATATAATACATGTATAATAATCACCACAAAAAGTGACTCTCACCTCTTTAAATATACTATAACTTTTAATGGAGCATGCTTGAGCAAAATAGGATCTTCTGTGTGAAAATGTGATTCATCCGTCAAGTCATGCATGAGTGAGCATGCATCAAAGGCAAAATTATCACTTTCCAAAAGTCACAGGAGTCATTTCTCATGTCAAAGTAGCAGTAAACAATAATAATAGTAAAAGTAATTTATAAAGTCTGCTCACTCCATCATAGCGTGGTTACAGCTTCTTATGTGTGTACAACATGTGAAGATATATATTTGTAATAAACTTTATGGATTTTACAATTTCAAAATTTATGAAGGACAATTTTTTTAAATTGAGCTCACTAAACCAAAAATCCTCCTAAATGAACCTTGTGTATTATGAAAAGTGACATTTTGGCCTTTAATATGTGCTCACTTATGCCTCACCGAAGATCAATCACGTTTTCACACTCCTCCCAAATTATGTTGCACAAAACCTTGTCGTTAGAAAGTTAGAGTATTTTGAAGAAGGAGTAGGTTCTTCTTGTTGTGTATACTGTATTACACAGTAATGTTTATTGACACACAAAGTCAATCAAATTGATATTTTTGGCAAAGTATTAATGTCGCCCTCTTTAGATGGCATCCTACATGCTAGGACTGTAGTACAGTATGCTGCTCGTCTTGCGTTGTCGATCGTGCTTCGTCCATCGTTCATTCACCCTGACACTAAAAACTAGAAAATTCGGCTTTGCGCCAAACATATGAGATCCTTTTTTACGTGTAAAGTTGCCCACTTTAAATTCTTCTGGTACAACAATGAGCTGCAGGTTTGGAAATGGCTGCATCTAATTTCATCTCTTCAGACCACTCCTCAAAATCTGCTGAATGAATTTCGATCAAACTTTGCGGTAATCATCAATAAGTGGATATATCTAAAGTTGTTCAAGAATAGGCTAGGGGTCAAGTTCAGACAGGCAAAGTTTGATTGTCAAAAATGGAGGTTATTCAACAATTTTCCCAAGTGCAGGACTCTCACCATCAACTAATTGAATGGATAAGAATTTAGAGCCGGTAATGAGATTTGTGTATTGATCTCCTGTCTTGCGATGGACCGATTTAAACAGTCCCAGCAACTGAAATGTATGTTGAGTTCTGTTGAGGCCTGTTGGTTTATACATCACTAAATCACTAATCATTTCCTGGAAATATAGCAGCATATATTTTTACACGTTTTGAAAAAACTTTTTTCTGCACGATGTTACGCCCACCCCCCCCCCAAAAAAAAAACACCCAGATCATCTTTAAATCATGTGACATCATCATGGGCGCAAATCCACGAAGAATTCTATTCATGTGGGGGGGGGGGACACAATAATAGAGTGTTGCCCCCACTTGAATAGAATTCCTGCGTGGATTTCCGCCGCTGGTCATCATCATCCTGTAACACTTTCGCTAAACAATGGAAAGAGATATGTCCCTTCACATGATTACTTCCTACTCCTGCCAACAACGACAATCATGTTTTTATGCAAATATTTTTTCGCCACATAGCAATGATTATTATGATTCGAAGGTTGTCAGAGGGGGTATTGTGTATACATAGTATGGCATAAAATGTGGAGACACATAACTCTGGATATTGTTCAGCTTAAGTGTTACGGGATGATGTCACAACTGGAATACGAATAAAGATCATATGGAGAATTTCTTTGGAGGTGGGGCTTAGCAGGGTGCAGAAATTGTTTTGAAAAATCGTTTGAAAATGTATGATGCATATTTTCATGAAATATTAAAGAGAACATAAAGTACTGGTTGAGTACTTGCATCAACATCATTTTGATATCAGTTGCTTTCAAACCTTCTGTGAACAGATGATATTCTGAAAATGTCACTGTACAGTATAGGAGAGAGTAGTTGAAAACAACAGAACACTTCGTTTTTGACAAATCTGCTACTAGTGGAGCAGATAACTGCACATTTTGGGTCAAATCGTTCAAATTGTGATACAAGCACCAAATTTTGCACAGATCTCCCTTTAGGGGTGTCATATCAGAAAATAACGCGGGCCACGTGAAATTTCCAAAATGACGGGCCATGTGGGTCATTTTCAAAATGGCCGCCTTGTGCAACCTACATTGAACAGTTTTGAAAATAATTGTTTAATGCGACCTCCTATAAGCTTGAATATGGTATCACTTTAAAGATATTTAAATTTTCTACAAGATGATACCACACTTAATTGGATTAAGAGTGATTTTGACGTCACTTTTGGGCCAAAAACGTGATTTTTTTACTATTTTTTTCAAAACTTTGAATTTCTAAGGAATTGATATTGTACTCTTTCTTCAAAAAAATTTGCCAGGAAGAAACCAAACTTTTCAGAAAACTTCCCTAATATATGTATAATGTTTTGCCAAAATTGCAAGTTCACCGCGTTTTTACAAAATGTGTCATATTGCTCCAAAGTTAACAACATGGTTTTAACCAAAACGACATATTGTCGCTTGGGAGTCTTCCGTAGTGAAGAATAGTGCCTTTATAATTGCTCGCAGTATAGTGGTCGTTTGGACCGTTGTTTGATGCAAGACAGATTTTATCTGATGGAATGGAAAATTAATGAACACAAAATTGATTTATTACATTATGATGTGAAACATCCTTAGAATTGTCTTTATTTTTTGCAAAGTTGACTTACAAATACATTTATCGTCCGGTAAATCTGGGTGGCTACCTTCACGTGAATTTCGCGTTGGTATCAATGGAGCACGGGCGTTCACTGCGCCGTGGATGACCGGTGAGGGTGTCTTGTGCATAGGGACGGCACAACAACGATTGTCGCGCTATGGGGTAGTAATCACTGAACACTACACTATGTGGTATAGAATTCAGTGGTAATAGGCCTAATGCATCTCTACTAGTAGAGCGGATAAGCAGTCCAATTGTGCAAAATTTGACTAAAGCATGAAACTTTCACCAGTGGTAGTACATGCCATAAGCTTTATTTTAGGATCGGGAGGTAAGTCTGATTTGACCTCTGATGACCTCCAGAGGTCAATGACCTTAAATTATGCAAATATTGATGTTAGGCATCATTTTGGTAATAATAAACGTGGTTCTGATGTACTAAATATATATTGTTGTTACAATGGAGTTGTCTTGATATTCCAGAGAGCATTGGCAATTATTAAGAGGCTTCTACCTTTGACCTCTGGGGATTGTGAAAGGTCAATGACCTCAAAATATCAAAATAATCATTTGGCGTCATTGGTTAATGATAAATATGGTTATCATGTCCTAAAATACTCATTTATGTCACAGTGGAATTCTCTTACTATTCCACAGAGCCTTGTTCATTATCAACAGGGTTTTACCTTTGACCTCTGATAACCTCCAGAGGTCAATAACCTTAAATTATGCAAATATTGATGTTTGGTAATAATATTGGTAATATTGGTCATATTGGTAATAATAAACGTTGTAATGTGCTAAAACACTCATTTGTATTACAATTGAATTGTCTTCATATTTCACAGAGCATTGTTAATTATCAACAGATTTTTCTACTTTTGACCTCTGAGGAGTGTGAAAGGTCAATGACCTCAAAATATCAGAATATTGATATTTGGCATCATTTATGCTAAACATGGATACATTATGATGTACATGTACATGTATTAACCATGCCTTTGTGTCAACAATGGAATTTTCTTCATATTCCAATGAACCTTGATGATGAGAAACTGGTTTCTACCTTTGACCTCTGATGACCGTGACGAAAGGTCAATGACCTCAAAATGTCAGAATATTGATATTTATAGTATATAGTTCATGGTCAACTACTTATCATATGACCATGCATTCATGATATAAACTTGTCTACTGTTTCCACATAGCATTGGCCAAACTATGACTATGAGAGGTCTATGACCTTAGAATATCAAGATATTGATATTTGGTTTTAATTGGTTTAATAGTAAACTGTTAATATTGTACAAATCATGCATTTGTTATATTAAAGTGTCAAAACATATTCCACAGAGCGTCAGCTCATTGTAAAGGGTGTCTGTGCGAGGTAAAGACTTCAGACGAAAAAAAAAATAGGGCTTCACGTTATGTCAGTGACCTCAAAAAATTTCCACGAAATCGTAATGTAAGATATCCAATTAGTTAGTGACCTCAGACACATGTATAGCACATGCCAGTAAATATAAAATAGGTACATTTTCCGTATTGATGCTAAATTGTAAAGGTGTCTGATTGCATCTAACAGTCTCCCAAACGTGTACATAATGCAATGCACTTGGGTGCAAGCTTGGTGCATTTGCAGCGGCCAGTAGATCCCTTCTTCCAGTTGCAGTTGATCAGTTCGTGACAAGATTCTGATGCCTCTGGCAGGGTTGTTAAAGAAGCTGTCAACCAGAGGTGTCCTCGGTCCAGCCCCAGTCAGATGGGCTAGGTTGGTCCAGAATTAGCATCAAAGTGTGGCTTCAGCGATTGGCCTGCAGACATGCCCCCGCTTGATGTTCTGCTAGAGTGCAAGCCTACGTTAATTCAGGAAATGTTACATAGAGCCCTAGACTTGTGTGCAAAGAGCTGCTTCCTGGTATCGTTCACTTCAATGATGTTAATGGTACGGTCGTCATACATCAGCACAACAAAGCCCTCCAGAAATGACATCTTCACTGACATCATACTTAAGAGTTCTTCGAAGGCATTTGTCACCTGTGGGAATATTTCCATATCTCCCAGGCAGTATTCTTCCCTCTACCAGCGAAAGATGAGACAGTGTCACACCCTAGTGAGGGTAGTACATTGTCGTGGGTTTGGGGCGGCAACCAGTTCGTGAACATGAAAGCTGATCCAAAGCTCATCAGGATTTATGTCACTCAACAGATACCACAACATCAGTATCCACAATAAGTATGACCACCCTTCTTGATCCTGAAGAGTTCAGTTTTGTTCTAGTCTACACAAAGAAATCCCTTCCAGTTCTTTGGCATGACGATAGAACTCTTAAGGTTACTCTCACTATATACGATATTTCTTCCAATCGCTGATGACAAGTAAATGTATGCAACATGTTGAAATGGGGTCCTGTGCTCTTCTGCCGTGTCCGACTTCACCAGCCTCGCCTCATGTTCACACGAGGAGGCGGACACTCGCATGCCTCTACCAGCAGATGTGGTGCAGAAGGGATCAAGAGGTAGTCATACGCACTGTGGATACTGATGTTGTTGTACTGACTGTAGTTTCTTTCAGCAACATATGTCCTGATGTTTGATGGATAGTGGATCCAGCTTTCGGTACTACTCTCTCCATCGTTCATGCCCTTACAGGGTGCTCCTGGCTGCTCCAGCAGTTACGATGACTCTTCACTAAAGTCGCTTGGCATACGTGAGAGTTCTTCGAAGACATCTGTCACCTCTGGAAATACTTTCCATATCTCCCAGCCAGTCTTCTTTCCTCTACAAGCGATCATTTTCTGGTGGAGAGAAGAATACTGCCTGGGAGATATGGAAAGTATTCCCAGAGGTGAAGGATGCCTTCAAAGAACTCTTACGTATGCCAAGTGATGTCAGTGAAGAGTCAATGTCACTGCTTGATCGCTTTGTTGTGCTGATGCATGACCGCGCCAGTAACATCATGGAAGTGAACAATGCCAGGAAGCACACACAAGTCTACGGCTCTATGGAAATGTAACATTCCCCCAACTAAGGCTGTACTCCGGCAGCACATCAAGCTTGTTTGTCTGCAGACATACGCTGGAACCAGACTCTGGTCCTGAATCCTGACCAACCTAGCCCATCTGACTGGGGCTGGACCAAGGAAACCTCTTGGTGGCAGCTTGTTATGACAACCCTGCAGGAGGCATCAAGATCGAACTGATCCACTACTGCAACAGGAAGAAGTGTACTGAAGAAGTGCACTGCATTATGTACATGTTCGGGAGACCGTTAGATGTAATCAGACACCTTTACATTTAAACGCTGGGTGTCTCTCTTGCAAGCCTAAAATTTAACATTGTGCAAATACACTGGTATATGAAAGAAAATGCTATTTAAGGACCTTCAGCAAAATGAAGAGGCTAGAAACGCATTAATGGAAGTATAGCCAATGTTTGACTTTGATTCGATTTTTTGTCTCCAATGACAAAAATTCTACTAGCCAGTGCTAGACTATTTTTAGAAACTGCATGCATGTCTCCTATTACCTCCATGGACAGCAACTCCTTGGTAGATGGAGATGACCTTGCATTCCTTTTCAGTGCCTGACACAAGCCAGCACAACCCTCTGGTATTACATACGTACTGTGTAATCAGCCTGATATACATGTACCTAAGTGAGATTTGGAACAGTGTGCCAAGTGGTACACTGCACAACTATTGGTGTTTTTCGCATTTTTAAAAATCTAGGTAATTTGTGATCTTCAGATTTCACAGGCAAGTACTTTATAAGTAGCATGAGGGCATGAATAATGTTTTCCTGTGTTATGGGAGGGTTGCAAATGATATTCCCTACCTTTAAGTGTCAATATGGACAATACCGTCTGAGGTTACAGATCTCCTTGTACTCTATGCATACAGACTTTTGTTCAGTAAAAATTGGATAATGTTGCAGAGATATTTTTGAAACATGTTTCGTGCAAATGATGTTTGAGTTCACTGACATCAGGTGAAGCTCTATTTTTCTGAACTCATCAACCTCGCACAGGCACCTGATACGTTACACCAACGGAATATGTTTTGACACTTTTAATTATTACAAATGCATGATTTGTACATTATTAACAGTTTACCATGAAATCAATAAAGCCAAATATCAATATCTTGATATTTTGAGTTCATTAATGTCCCATTGCCATTGTTGGATGCCTAAGGATATTGATCAATGTTCTGTGGAAATTGGTTATAAATGCACGGTTGTGTAATAAATAGTTGATTATTAACTAGACATCAAATATCAATATTCTAAAATTTTGAGGTCATTGACCTTTCAAGGTTGTCAGAAGTCAAAGGTAGAAACCAGTTGATAATTATAAATGCTCAATGGAACACGAAGACAATTCCATTGTTGACACAAATATATGCTTAATACATGATCATGTTTATCATTAACCAATAACGCCAAATATCAATATTCTGATTCTGAGGTCATTGACCTTTCAAGGTCATCAGAGGGTAAAGGTAGAACCCTGTTAATAATCAACAATACTCTGTAGAACATGAAGACAGTTCCATTGAAACGCAAATACTTGCTTAATACATGTACATCATAGTCAAGTTTATCATCAACCAATGACGCCAAATATCAATATTCTGAGGTCATTGACCTTTCAAGGTAATCAGAGGTCAAAGGTAGAACCCTGTTAATAATCAACCATACTTTGTGGAATATGAGAACAATTTCATTGAAACACAAATACTTGCTTAATACATGTACATCATTGTCAACTTTATCATTAAGCTATGACGTCAAATATCAATATTCTGAGGTCATTGACCTTTGAAGGTCATCAGAGGTCAAAAATAAAACCCTGTTGATAATCAACAATGCTCTGTGGAATATGAAGATAATTTCATTTTGACACAAATGAGTGTTTTAGCACATGATAACCATATTCATTATTAACCAATAACATCGAATGAATATTTTGATATTTTGAGGTCATTGACCTTTCACAATCCTCAGAGGTCAAAGGTAGAATCCTCCTAATAATGACCAATACGCTCTGGATTATTAAGACAACTCCATTGTAACAAAAATATATGTTTAGTACATCAGAACCACGTTTATCATTACCAGAATGACGTCAAAGATCGATATTTGCATAAATTAAGGTCATTGACCTCTGGAGGTCATCAGAGGTCAAATCTGACTTACCTCCCGATCTTAAAATAAAGCTTATGGCATGTACTAACACTGGTGAAAGTTTCATGCTTTAGTCAAATTTTGCACAATTCTGGTGATTTTGGCTGCTTATCCGCTCTACTATACGGATGGCCTTCGCGCTGCATGTAAATCTATTGAACAACTTGAATATCTTTTTGTGAATGGAAATTGGGATTTAAATTCTTGACAAGGTAATACAACATTCAATCAATTTGTGTCAACTTTGTAGTTTGGGCCCAGAAAATTTGCGTTTTGTTCATTTCCCCTACGATGTGAATATATGTATTTTTTTCCCCAATGCTGGGACTGTTTAAATCGGTCCATCGCAAGACAGGAGATCAATACACAAATCTCATTACCGGCTCCAAATTCTTATCCATTCCCCAATTGCCATATTTACCGAAATAACATCAATATGACATCAAAACTTTCAAACAACCGCAGATGTGTATCTTACTGATTGTGTGAAAATGTGACAATCATTTAATTTTTAATACAGATTTATACGAGATATTACTAGCGTAGGCCTAATATTAGTTGAAACAGCATTTAAAACGTATGTCCGGCACAGAAATTATTGAATCTAGAGTGCAACCACCCAAGTTAACCAGTAGATAACATCACCCAGATAAACAAATAAGTTAATAAAAGAATGAATGAATGAGTAATAAATAAATAAATAAAAAAATAAATGGATAAATAAAAAATAAATTGATAAATAAATAAATAAATAAATAAATAAATAAATAAATACATACATACATACATACATACATACATACATACATAAATAAATAAATACATAAAAAATAAATAAAACAAAATAAACAAAATAACAGACAATGTAATCTGTTTTTTTTTTAATTTCACCGATACTTAAATGTTGGCTTTTGGGAGAGTGGGGTTTGTGTTAGAGGTAACCTTTTTGTTTCAGAAGTCGGACACATCCCTTTGATGATTCCTAGCACTAGGGCTCATCACCTATCAGCTCTTACATAATAGTTGCAAGTGCACAACAGTGGCCACACCCCGGTATACCGTCTTGGCTCGCGAGGTATAGGCCTATTAGGCGAGGGAACCACACAGAAATTTCCGTACATGATGCAGTATGTTTTGCACTTTTGCTCCACAATTTACGTTCACAAATTCTACCTTCAGATTATAAAAAGAGGAATTTCAAGCACAACCATGGTACATTATGGCGTATATACCTTGGGTCAACTCATGGGGAGGGGGCAACCAATCACTCACCCGGAAATAGTGTTTTTATAATGGCAAATGTTAAGCGCTGGATGGGTAAGCCAGTAGGGGTAATGAACATGTTAGCATTTGTTTGGCAGTTTTTTGTATCAGAATATAAAATTGCCATTTCCATGTTTATTTTCACGGGAATTGTGAATGCATGCATATCATTGGTTAAAGGCAGTTATGTGAGTGCAGCAAGCGAAAGGTTTGGGAAACTTTGCAAGTCCAAGAGGAAAAACGTGTTTTGTGTTGTATTCTTTCAAAGTAATACAAAATAATTGACCCTGTATATGGACATTATTCAGGTCTTATCACCCCCATTTTCAAGGGTTTTTAACATTGACAGAATAACTCACTATAATAGTCTCGATAAGAGTGACTTTACCTCATTTGAAAATTTTGTGAAATAAAAAAAACATGTATTGCCATGTTAAGATATAGGGCTTATGCGGATAACTCTATCTCAAACGTCACTGAGACCAATTTCTAGCTCGGTTCGCCCCAGTTCTCTTTTTCTTTTTTTTTCTTGCTTTCATTGTTATCATGTGTTTATTGTCAAGCCGGATTTTGATTGTGTGTGTGTGTCAGGGGGGGGGGTCACGTGCTCTCCTGTACCCCGCCCTTATTTTGCCACTGCTTTGAATGAAACACTTTGAATCGTTGGGAATAAGTCTTATCTTCAAATCTGTCCAGTTCTTGTGATATAGTTATGTTCTCTAGTTACATGTAGGTGAAATACAACTCATATTAAGGCAGTTGTTGTAAATACAGTGATAATAAAACGCTTCCCTAAAGAAAGAAAAAAGGCGGCAATGGTTACAGACACTTGTATGTTTTATAGAAATCTACTAACTTTAAAATTACATTAAAGATGTTTCATTTCTATTTTTAAAAAGGTGAACTCTTTTTGAAGCTGGGTGTTTGTTTGTGTGTTTACAAAGAACTTTGCCGATTTTCATTACCGCAGTTAGTCAAGAACCATGGTCAGTATTTTAATGAAACTGTGGTGGGGTATGAACTGTATAATGCAAAGATGAACTCATTAGATTTTTAAGTTGAAAGGTCAGAAGGTCATAGGTCACAAAGCGTAATATATATCTAATTTGAGCTTGTTACCACGATATGAAACTCAAGAACGGTTTGTTGGAGTTTAATGTAACTTTGGTCAGTTATGTAGGATAGGGACACTGATGAACTATTAATTTCCAGAGTTGAAGTTTCAAAGGTCACGGAGCCTCATACATGGCGGATCTGGGTTAGTTACCATGATAATTTCAGAAGGGCTTGTAGGGGTTTGATGTAACTTGGGTCATGTATGAGCCATTGGTGAACTGATTAAATTGAGTTGAAAGGTGAGAGGTCAAAGGTCACAAGGATTTTTTAAATTTATTGTTTATTTTTTTTTTTTTTTTTGGGGGGGGGGGTAAATATCTGATTTGGTCTTGTTATCATGTAACAAGAATTAATGATAAGATTGGGTAGGCCCTACATACATGCATGAGGCTTTTCAATTTGAACCATATCTAGTGAGAATGTGGTTTGCAGAGGCATACCCATCAACTGGACTCACTCAAACTGCTCTGTTTATTCATGCAACAGCTGTTTTTACTACTTTCATACAACATTTTAAAGATCTATCCGTTTGATATAACTGCTGTATATGGCCGCAGTATGGGTTTATGCACAATAAAGTGAAAATTCATATTTTTATTCATTTTTCTTCGAAAATGATAGAACGAGGGGATTATGGCTTTCGAGATTGTTATATTTGAATTTTAGGTGGTGCAAAACATATAGCTAGACAAAAAAAAAATCACCAAAATTGGCCGAAGGAGTGCATTTTCATGATCGAAATGCAAATTCGGGCGGCCATTTTGAAAAATAGCTGAAAAATGGCGGCCATTTTGGAATTTCGCATAACCCGCGTACTTTTTTGTAATAGTTGACTCAAAATGACTCCACATGCAAATTTTCATGCTTGTATCACAATTTGAACGATTTTTCACTTATCTGCTCCACTATACACAAATCCCCACTGCTGACAAAGTACTAACACAGAAATCGATATGTGGGACAATGTTAATTGTTGACATACACACTTTAGCATTGGAATGGGAAGTTTCAATGGAAAACTTCACCCGTTGAAACTGCCAATCCCTCAACTTTTTATTGCATATGAAGTGAATTAGTCCCACGTTATAATGTAAATGTAATATACTCTCACCTGGAAACCAATGAAATGTGAAATTTGATGAAAGATTTTCCATCAACCAGTACTATGTATTCTTTTTAAGTGATTTGTTAATATGCTTAGAAATAGGCATCAAGATAATTCAACATGGATTTGGGTTGCAGGGGACCTTTAATGGTAATGGTTAACTCTCTCAGTAAACCATAATTAAACTGACGCCCGCTGTTTATGCTACAACAGAATTAAGAGAGTTATACACACAATTCCGGGGCTGGATTTGAATGATGCCACTAAAGAGAGATCACACATAGTAATGCGTGGAGCATGGGCAAAAGAAATTGGGTATGTGGGCGGCACTTGCCCCCGAAATTTCCAAAAGATATAACACCTTATTCAAAATTAAATGTGCCATTTATTAGTTCGTTCTCATACTGTTTAACACCTTTCAAATTATATACATTTTTGTTCCTGATAGTGATTTTGTTTTACTTACTCAGTCTGATAATATTATTTAAAAGTATGATATGTTTTCACTCTTGAGGTGGCACGTCATACAGTATTCATATACACAGCCGGTCAAATCAAGCGGCGCAGGGAAGGAAGCTCATTACATGTGGATAAAAAATTATTGCGTTACATATATAACATCCCCGTCACATATGTTAAACGGCGAAATCTGTAGATTACTTCAGTCATAAACGCGCATCACTTCCAACAACGATACCCCGCGAAAATAAGCCACGAACAGGACCTTCCCCAAAACGCGTGGTACCGCG
>JZLH01S0609829.1:4810-18419 GCA_001188425.1 Eucidaris tribuloides | reverse complement strand
CACACACACACACACACACACCCAGGACGATATTAACCCATTGCCTCCAACAGGACACATCTGTTTCCCCATAGAGAACAGGATAAATTGTTTTTAAGCCATTAGTAAGCTGACCTCATCTCACTGAGACTCAAGTGGATTATTTCTCCCTGAAATGTTGCTGATTTTATCAGCCATTTCCAAGACTGAAACCCTCAAATTGAGAAAACACAGAATTTATGGCAGTTGTAGCAGTCAAAAGTGGCCTGCTTTTCATTTCTGGCATGCTAATGTGAATATTTCACCAAGTAAGTGATTTGTTCTTGGATGTGGTAATAACTTTCTTTAGCGTCTACTGCCTGTCTTTGTGCTTTCTTTTGGTTTCAGTGAAGAGTGAACAGTTTTTTTTTTGCAGTTTGTTAGGAAGGTGCACTTTCTTTGAGGGGGGTGGGGGGGTTGATTACTATTTTGAAGGCTCAAACCTTTGTCCGTTGTGCTACGCAAATCAGGGTCTGAACAACCTGTGCTGCAGACTAGTACTTCCATAGGCCCTGTGTTATTTATTTATTTATTTATTTATTTATTATGTCTTTTTTCAGTAGGGAACTCCATCAGTGGTTGAGCACTGTTTTCCGTGGAGGCCCTACAACAAAATACAAAGAATAAACTGACAAACATTATAAACAACAAGCACGATTTTTAAATAAAACATATATTCAATCAATTAAGCAAAACAAAATGGACCAGCTTATAAGAGGTTTGAACGAATATGGCGCCAAAACAAAAGAGAAAATGATAAACTTGAAGGCGCATTCCTTATGTGGTTTGGCAAGCCATTCCAAAGTGCCGCACCTTCGTAAGAGTTATAGCTGCTCCGTACAAAGTACAGGCCCTAGCCAACAAGATTAGTCTTGGCTCAAGGCGCTGTGAAATTGAAATGCCAAAATAAAGTCTGTGCCAGCAGACTAGGTGATTACTGTGAGCCCATACATGATTTCTACACTATTTACAATTTTACATAATATGTAGTAGGCCTATTATTCAGAGTTTAGGAGGCATACACTTTTACATGCTAGCATTAAAATTTCCATACGCATTATGTAGTCCACACTCAGTCCACACACACATTTCTCTTATCCTATTGCTACAAAGTGCAAGTAAGAAGTAACACCATACACACCTACACAAACATTGACATTTTCATTCACACCATGCCAAAAATAATGCAGACAAGATATAATTGTTATTATCGAGACTCAAAAGTCAAAGTGCATGTCATCTGCATTTGTTTAAAGAACACGTTTCCATCCTGCACTACCATTGTTCTCACTTTTGCTACTCTTCCCGCCGAGTAAAGTAACAGAATTGATTTGAAATGGTAGTTAATAATTGCTACTCTCATAGTCATACCAATCATACATATTTGTATACCATGATTGATGAAAGTACAATACTCTTTTCATGCATTTGCTTTTAGTCATTGCACAGGGAAACAACACAAAATTCGTCAATTTAGCGCACATACATGTACATGTAGGTACTAGACTCAAATAGGACCATGGAGGTACGCTGTACATGTACAAGTCTACATGTACATCAGCCATTCCATACTTGTGTCACGTGAGTCACGCATGCTGTGTTTTACGAGTCACAAGTTAGCGTATAAATGATTGATTTACATGATCGGGTACAGCAGTCGGCTTCAATATTTTCTCGGTTTTGAGCTACATGTATGCCCTGGTTTGTGACATGTGTGACATGAAACATGCGTGACTCGCGTGACATTTACGTGGAATGGCTGTACTATACTTTATTACGAGTCTCCTGTAAAATTCCATGATTACACGTTTCCTCTTTGCAGTGTTTACGGTTAACAGTAGCCCGCTAGCCAATGGCTGGTAAAAATCAGAGTGGACTAGCCAAAATCTGAAGTTACTAGTCCGCATGGCTAGCCAAAATATTGATTTTATGTCGTACATGTACAGAACAATATAAAAAATATTCAATTTTGGGGGGCGGGCTAGACAGGATTCTGGTGGACTACCCAAAATTTATGTTAACTAGTCCGCCTGGCTAGTTGAAAAAAAAGTCAAGTGTGACCCCTGCTTTGTAATACTGTGAAGGTACATGTATACATGTAGAAGTAGACCAATTGCTATCAGAAATTGCCATTATAGTCAAATTTAATGTTCATGTAGGCCTACTGCTTGCTATGGGGTTACATGTAATTTCTACAAGGGTTATGTTTCAACTCAGTACTTGTAAACATACATGTACAGTTCTTGTTTCCCCTCAAGTACCAAATTTAAGACCAATCATTCAAGCTATGATACAGCAGGGCTCCACACTAACATTTTTTCCTGTACTTGCCCTTTGAGCAAGTGTTATAATCACTTTCTGATTTTTACTTGCCCGAATGAAAAATGTACTTGCCCGAAAATAAATGATAATCAAAAACATTAAAAATCATTCCCCTTAATGAGAACAACAAAGCTTTTTTTATAGCATTAGATGTTTGTAAATTTTAATTCTGGGAGTTGCCAAAGGTGTGATTTATGAAGTTTAAGAGTCATACAAAGAACAGAATGATGAAGAACCTTAGTAAGTTGATCAAACAAAACTTTTAGACATATTTTGTTTGTTTATGATTTCTGATTTTTACTTGCCCGAATGAAAAATGTACTTGCCCGAAAATAAATGATAATCAAAAACATTAAAAATCATTCCCCTTAATTAGAACAACAAAGCTTTTTTTATAGCATTAGATGTTTGTAAATTTTAATTCTGGGAGTTGCCAAAGGTGTGATTTATGAATTTTAAGAGTCATACAAAGAACAGAATGATGAAGAACCTTAGTAAGTTGATCAAACAAAACTTTTAGACATATTTTGTTTGTTTATGGTAAGTTTTTGGACACGTTTTGATCATTTTATGATCAAAATTTACTTTCCCAATAGGGCAAGTAAATTTTAACATTTTGAGTTTTTACTTGCCCAACATGAAATTTTACTTGCCCCGGGCAAGCGGGCAAGTGCTAGTGTCGAGCCCTGGATACAGAGAAAAATCTTACACTAAATCCATTGTACATTTTGCTATTGGTAGGTTCCAACTCATTTGATTGTTGAAGGATTTTGACTCATCCTAATCATGTAGCTTCTCGTTAAATATGAGTATGCTATGATGATGAATTGGAACCCTCCATTCTGTAACACATTTTCGCAGTGATGTCATTAGACAATTTATGAGAATTTTGCAATGTTGTGATTCTGCATATATACTGTGTACATTTGTTGATACACCATGGACATAGCATACTTTATCAAAGAAAAGCATAAGGGAGAGCCCTGCAATGTCATTTTTTTTTTTTAAGTACATCAACAAAAACAAGCAAAAATGGCATAACAAAAATATTGAATGCAAATGAATAAGAAATGGCTTTGAATTTATTCTCAATTTATAGTGTGCAATACAGCTTTTGATGCCTTGAATACTCTATGATCTATTCGATAGGTCTGTATAAATATATCTGATTGGGGCTTCGAGTCTACAGACAGTTTCAAATATGGTGATCAATTTAGAGTACAACATGAAGGAACATGAAAAGTACGCCACAATAAATCAGACTGAATAGGAAAATGAGCCAGTTTAGAATGTTCAGTTTCATGATTTGCAAGACATTTTCGTTTTTATCGTGTCGTAAATCAGGAATGATCATTCACTCAGAGAAAGACGGGCTCACGTGCACGGTTAGACATGTGACTTGGAATGGTAATTTCACATTGCTTGAATTGATTCAAGTAATTTAATTCTAGGTACATGTAGGGGGGCCATACTTGGGATAAATTTGACTAGAAGGCTCCCAGGGATGTGACTAACTACATAAGTGCATGTAGAATTTTTACATTTTTTTTTAGATGGTTATGTGACAATGGCGTGAGCATTTGAACAGGCCCATCCTGATAATTAGAGGGTTGGGTCCTACGTGTATAAGATTCAAGCTGTACCATTCTGAAAAATACGAAGGTATCATTGATTTTAAAAATTCTTATGATCATTACAAAGTGGCAACACTGGATATTGTTCTTTGCAAGCAGCTCTTCCACCAAATCTTCAAAAATTGTCTTCACAAACACATATATGTGCATGTACAGTACTCAACATGCTCAAAGTAACACGCACACACTCCATAGCATGCTTTCTTGTGTTTAGCATACAATACTTTGTATTCAAAACAAATGAAGGGGTAAGTATTCATAGTGTACAGAATGTTACCGATTATTATTCTTTGGAATTTTCTACCATACATGTATGGCCATACATGTTTAGCTGTGCAGAGTTGAAATACTATAAAATTTAAAATAAACAAAGCCTTAGCCAGGGCTCGACACCAGCACTTGCCCGCTTGCCCGGGGCAAGTAAAATTTCATGTCGGGCAAGTAAAAACTCAAAATCTTAAAATTTCCTTGCCCAAATTGGGCAAGTAAAATTTTGATCATGAAATGAGCAAAACATGACCAAAAATCTTACCAAAATTAAAAAGGAACAAAATTTGTCTGAAACTCTTGTGTTCAATTAACTTGTACTAAAGTTCATCATTATTTTGTTTGTTGTATTTCATTTTATGCCTCTTTAATTTCATAAATCACACCTTTGGCAACACCCCAAACTAAAAATAACAAACGTCCAATGCAATAAAAGGCCTTGGGTTGAAATTAGGGGGAATAATGTTTAACGTTTTTAAGTATTGTTTATTTTGGGGCAAGTAAATTTTTTATTCGAGCAAGTAAATATCTGAAATGGATAATTTCACTTGCCCGAAGGGCAAGTCAGAAAAAATGTTAGTGTGGAGCCTTGCCTTAGCTCTGGGCTAAATTAGTGTGTATTGGGTTACACACATGCATACACAAAGAATTGATAAGGATTGTGACAGATTTTTTGAGCAGTAGGCCTATAGTGTGTATCATGTGTAGATATGAACTTAGTGAGCTAAGTTCTTTAATTTCTAAAGACCTTCAAGGTAAAATTGCAGCCTTGACAAATACAACAAAACTTCAGTTTTGCCCTTAGGCTATAAAGGAAATGTACATGTAGACCTGTGATATGACAATCAGTTATTCTATAGATATTTGAAAAATGCACAGAACTGGCTGTTTTGTGTGGGTGCAAGACTCGGTCAACTCAGTTATTCAGAATCAAGTACACTGTTTAAAGGTATTGGCTAACATTTACCACAGTTAAAAAAATCTGAGCTACATGATTCCCCATGCTACCATTGTCTTTGATAAGATCTAAAAATGACGCCCTGAAAAAAATTGTATTTCAAAATGATTATTTAGTGCTTTAAAAAAGTGAAAATCGTAAGTTGATCGGATTCACCTGCCCATTTTCTACCATAGACTTACTTTGTGTGCACATGTACACTATTTAAACTCGCCCCGAGTTTCAATTGTTTATTCATGCATACATGTAACTTGCCATTGGCAGTGTAACTTTACAAACTTTTTTTATTCTAGGGTGTTAAATTTGTCCATATGAACACTATATGTAGTTCAGATATCAAAATTTGACAATTGTTTAAATTGAAGCTCCACAATGTTAGCCTATCACTTTAACGTTTCTGCTATAGAAATTTAATACTCAATTCATAGTCGTACATGTACAGTACATTTCCTCTTGTATAATTATTATCAGAAAATAAGCTACGCAATTTGTTGTGTAGGGATCAATGGGATCAATGTTAATCAAGGCCGGAGATTAATTCAGCACCAAATTCATGTTCTTCTCAAAACAAATTCAAGACAAATCTTTCTGGCGTGAATATACTGTATACATAGCCAGCGTATATTAATGTATTTCAACTCATTTAGTTCTTGGGCATTTCTGACTTGTCCCAATCATGTCACTGCCCTTTTTAATGTCTTACTAATTAAACCCGTCTCAGCATGTACCAACATAATTCAGTCATCAGTTGGTCACTAATTAATTGTGGCATAAATGTACCAAACTTAATGCAGTAATGTCAAATAATTATTTAATATGACTGTCTTGTTACTCAGAGAAATTAGAACATGACAGTAAATCAATTTAGAGGAGGTGCTATTCTCTGTTCTTTATTACGTTCTGTACTTTATGTACAAGCAGAGTACCACCTGTCTGCCTTTCATTTAGAGAAATCGGTTTAAATTGATTTTCTGTAATTAGTTTTGTTCTGTCAGAATGTTTGACATTTCGACATCTTGGCCTTGTTCCCATTTTAGGGGACAAGTTATTGAATACGTGGCACCATGAATAATTAATGTTTAACTGCCCAGTAATGGCTGCAGTATGGATAAAAACAAGAACAGGTTGAGTATACAGTAGGTGTACACAATGATTTCAATGTCAAGAAGTGCATTTGCAATTGATGTGTGTCTTTATAATAATTATTTCAAGATTATATTTCATATACTGGTTAATAGTGAGTAGAACAACTCTAAACCCTTGAGAAGGAGGTCTTTAATGCATACAAACTCTGTCAGTAGTATTTTATTTTTCCTCATTGATTTTTATTTTTCAGTTACAATGTTGTGAGTACAATTTTTTTTTATGGGGGGGGGGGGGGCTGAGAAATAGAGACACATTGATTAGTATTCTGTGATGTTTTGTGTTGAATTTTTCATTTTTAGCTCACCTGAGCCTAAGGCTCAAGTGAGCTATTGCGATCGCTTTTCGTCCGTCGTGCGTCGTGCGTTGTTCGTTGTGCGTCTTGCATCGTGTGTAAACTTTTACACATTTTCAGCTTCTTCTTCAAAATGCATGATTGGATTTGGCCTAAACTTGGCAGGAATGATCCTTAGGGGGTATGGATTTAAGGGTCCTCAAATGGTACACCTGGCCCCCCTGGGGGCCCAGAGGCAGGGCCCTAAATGGCCAAAAGTAGGTAGTTTTTAAACATCTTCTTCTCTAGATCCAAAAATATTTTAGGTAAGCCACTTTGTGTGTAGATACCTCTAAATGTGCTACATGAATGTTCCTCATGACAATGCCTAGGGTGGCCCGGTTTGGCCCCTAAAGGGGGCAAAAGTTTGGGATCGGGCCCTATGGGAATAATTCACATTCACATCAATGGATTTAGACCAAACTTGGTGGGATTGATCTTCAGGGGGAGGGGATAGGGGGTTCCTGGAATGGTACACCAGGCTCCCCTGGGGGCCCAGGGGGCAGGGCCCATAAGGGCCCAAACTAGGTAACTTTCTAACCACAAGCCCATTTGTAACCAAACTTGGGTGGTAGATACGTAACAGGGACCTCAAAGTAATTTGGGGGTCAAAGGTCACATATGTAGGTCAAAGGTCAAATGAAGTTAAATGTTTCTTTGGTTGTTATTGGCCCATTTGTGACTAACTTGGATGGTAAATGCTACATGTATAGTGACCTCAATGTTAAATTGGGGTCAAGGTCACATAAGTAGGCCAAAGGTCAAATGTTAAGATACTAGGGCATGCCTTGTTTTTATAGGAATGGATGTCAGAATTTAATTAAACTTGGCAAAATCAGCTATATGGCAAGGGGATGCAAAGTTTTCCAACTGGTTCATTTGGCTACGTGGGTGCCTAGATATCAGCCTCCAAGGGCCAATACTATACATATAGCTGATGTTTTTTCTATGGATACCATAAAGAGTTTGCGAGAACTCAGGTGAGCATCGTGCCCCCCGGGGCTCTTGTTTTGATTTGTGATCCATGCGCATATTGTACAGTACACTGCACCTGGGGACTTTATCCTTTGTACTGCTACCCTGCAATTAATATTTTACCCGTCTCCATCTGTAGGAGACTATCTGCAGAAAACTAAACAGACGACTGTTGTCAATTTAAACTTCATCTTATGAATAGATTCTCATATATTTTCTTTTTTCATTTTTGATCTTTCTGTATTGGAAGTAGGCTACAGCTGCACTGAGTATTTTAAAACATGTTTTTGCCACCTGTATGTATATATGTAAATATGCTATGGTGGTTCAATCGAGAAATCAAATTTATTCATATTTAACCCGTTGCCTCCGAGATTCTGAAAATTCCATAGAGTTAACACAGGACACATCCAGTTTCTGTAGCCAACGGGTTAAATAATGTACTTAATAGATTTTTGGTATCCCAGTATTTTTTTTTTGGAAGTCCCAGGCAATTGGGACAACCGCTTATTTCGAGCCATGCCTAAGCCCTACAATAACCCATATCTGAAAGTGTCGGGACATAGTCTTGTCATGTACATGTGTTTTCCACAGTAGTGAGAAGAGTGCGAACAAAACATTTTGTCTGACATTTGGATGCCGAAATTTATTTTTGCCGAAAGGAGCCTTAATTGATCTGACCCCATCAACATATTGTTATTCATTTGCGAAGAACTAATCCAATCTCCAAATATCGCGCATTGTGCGTTTCGTTTGAAGTATTTGCGTTTCCGCGGTGATACAATAAACATCGCTGACAGTCGAAACGAGTCCGTCTGATTAACAGTGGCAGGCAGAGATTAATCACATGTGGGTAGTCGCAGAAGACATCTGAGATAATTAGTAATTACGTTTGTCTGCCCTCTGTTCCTCCTGATTATACAGTCCCTCTCATATGAGTTGACTTCTGACCCCTATTCCGTAAGAATAGTGACCCCCGCTCTGGTTTAGTCTACTATGGATCTTGGCTGTACCATTAGGAAATTGGGGGGGGGGGATGAGGGAGAGGGGGTGATTTATGGTATTGATGATGATAATTGTTACCACATCATTCTGTATCTGCGGTACAGAATCATTATGCACCTGACATGTACAGAAGATCTGTTCAATGTGTTTAAATTCTGATGGAGGCATTTTTTTCCTTTGGGGGAAAAATACATTTACAATACAATTTTCACATGACAGTTCAAGCTTTAACTGCATGATGAATTACATTAGTTTTCACAGTCTTATATTTTTGTGATTTTTGCAAATTCAACTAGGTGTGGGGAAACTGGAAAGTCATTAAATCACAGGGACACATTTCTTGGCCAAAGAAGATCAGAGATCAAAGTAACAGAAGAGTTAAATTTTGAGAGTTCATTGTTAAATAAATCATTTTGGTATGGCTCAAGGTGGTGTTGTCTTCATAGTTTTTCTTTGATTACACTATCAGTTTTATCATTTCTACAGAGCGAATATTCTGATTCCATGTTGCAAATACCGCGTCAATCCAATGTCAGGAAACTCAAACCTATGACCTGGCAATGCATTGTGGTATATGAACTGGTCCGAAATATGCATTCACAGGCACGTATTTTCACACGCACCAGTTACCCCTACATCTGCCAGACACGATACGGTTTTGCTGTGTGTTTCTACAGAAAAGTTAAACAGATTAACACGGCAATAACCACCACTGGAAGGTGATTATGATAAACCGTATTTGGTCAGATACGGTTTATCATAACCATCGCCTCCATTTCTATAGGAAGGTTTTTCCAGAATTCTGGATACTTAAAGATTGTGTCAGGGATGTGCAAGTCCATTACTTCCCTTCATTATCAATACCAAACGGTAGTTTAGTACTTACAAATGGTGTGTTGAAAGTTTGAGATCCATACGTCATGAATGTGTTGTTTTATGAGAAAAACTAATTTAACGACATGTTACCACGGAATGTTGTTCTTTCCGTGAGTTTAAATTTTGCTCAAATTACGAATCGCGGTTACGTGTACCGTCGCAAGATCAGCGAAGCGCGCTGATTGGATAACGGTTAAACTCCACGTGACCTTCGGCTAACGGCTGATCGGACAATTTTGGAACGGCCCGTGCACGTCGGCGTCACAGATTTTTGCTCCTGAGCAATTTGAAAAAGGATGAAGTTTAACCGACCAGATTTTCACCAAAACTCAATATTTTTACCCCAAGTCTCTATGAGAGGTGTTCATTTATAGTAATCTTCACATTGGATATGATTTCAGCTAATTTCATTCGTTTAGATGTTTTTTGACGTGCAAATCAATGACACAATCTTTTAGCGAGTAATACCGTTGAACAGTTTTCTGTAGAAACATGCCGAAAGTGTATACAAATATGTTCATCATACCTTCATCAGTTCTACTAACAGTAGATTAACATAAATCTAGGTTGGAGGCATATAAGCAGAAGATATCAATCGACTGGCATATATTGCTGTCAGGGTTTTAACAGCCCTACCCATGGAGTAATAACGCCTGGGTCATTATCAGAGTCGACAACTTGGATCCCAAAGGTGTCGAGAGGGCTAGCTGGATGACATCACATGTCCCTGAGGAGCACTCGTCCACTAGTTAAAGATGAGCTATTGGGATGGGCAGACAATGTGATTTGATAAGAGATCTGTGTGTGTGTGTGTGTGTGTGTGTGTGTGTGTGTGTGTGTGTGTGTGTGTGTGTGTGTGTGTGTGTGTGTGTGTGTGTGTGTGTGTGTGTGTGTGTGTGAGTGTGTGTGTGTGTGTGTGTGTGTGTGTGTGTGTGTGTGTGTGTGTGTTGTGTGTGTGTGTGTGTGTGTGTGTGTGTGTGTGTGTTGTGTGTGTGTGTGTGTGTGTGTATTTTGCGTGTGGGTGTGTCATGTCTGTTGTGTGTGTATGTGTGTCTGTCGTTTGTCCGTTTTGTGTGTGAGTGTGTCTATGTGTTTGTGTGTCTGTTGTATGGGTGTGTGTGTGTGTGCTGTGTGTGTCTGTTTGTTGAGTGTGTATGTCTGTGTGTTTGTGTGTCGTGCATTTTTGTGTGAATGGTTGTGTATGTTTGTATCAATTGTGTGTATGTGTGTGTGTGTGTGTGTCAGTCTGTCTGTACAGGTATATGTATGTGCATGTTTGTGTATGTTTGTGTGTATGTGCGCTTTTGTGTCCAGGGGCTAGCAGGATGATATCACATATCCCTGATGAGCACTCATCCACAGGCTAAGATAGGCTGTTGGGATGGGAAGACAACGCGATTTGATAAGAGAGGTGTGTGTGTGTGTGTGCATGCATGTGTGTGTGTATGTGTGTGTGTATGTGTGTGTATGTATGTGTGCATGTTTGTGTATGTTCATGCCTCGTGTGTGTTTGGTTGTGTGTCTGTTTGCATGTGTATGTATGTTTTGTATACATGTATATGTTTGTGTGTTTGTATGATTTTTTTGGCACTGAGGTGGATAGCTGGATGACATCACATCCACCAGTAAGATGAGGTATTGTGATTGGCGGATGATGCAATTTGATAAGAGGTCTGTTTGTGTGTGTAAATGGGTCTGTTTTGTGTGTGTCTGTGTGTGTTATATTGTGTGTATGTGTTGCGTGTATGTGTATGTATTATGTGCTGTGTATGTTTGTGTATATATGTGCGTATGTGTACATGTTTGTTTATGTTTATGTTGTGCATGTTTGTGTATGTCTATGTGTGTGTGTTTGTGTATGTTTGTGTGTTTGTGTGAGTATGTGCTTTTGTGCCTGGGGGCTAGTTGGATGACATCACATGTCCCTGATAAGCACTCATCCACTGGATATGATGAACTATTTGATAAAAGGTCTGTGTGTGTGTGTGTTTGCATGTGTGCATCTGAGTGTATGTGCATGTTTGTGTCAATTGTGTGTATGTTTGTGTGTGTTTGTGTATGTGTCTGTGTATATGTGTATGTGTGTATGTATGCCTGTGTGTAGATCATTGCTTTTGTGTCAGGGGGCTAGCTGGATGACATCACACATTCCTGATGAACACTCATCCACCCCTAAGATTCGGAATGGGCAGATGATGCAAATATTAAAGAGGTCTGTGTGTGTTATTTGTGTGTGTGTGTGTGTGTGTGTGTGTGTGTGTGTGTGTGTGTGTGTGTGTGTGTGTGTGCGTAAGTTTTTGTGTTATATGTGTATATATATGTGTGCGTGTGTAGCAAATGGGCTTGTTTGTACAGGATGTACTATACAATGCAATACAATACTTAATATTTATATAGCACTTCAGCAAAGCACTTTACAATATTTGAAATGTTTGAAATGTTACATAAGATGACCAAAAAATTGTGAATATATTTAACTACTATATTAAAGATACAAAATCAAAACAAGTCAGTTTGGGAAAAGATAGGACTTAAGTGAGGATTTAAATGTCTATTCTTACTATTCATTATTCTTTACAAAGGTGAGTATAAATTTAGTCTTTCCATTTAGTATAATTTCTACAAGGATTGATATTTTTATACCAATTAGCAAAGTGTACAGGCATGTTGATGTGCTTCTTGGGTGTTATGTGTGACTTCAATTGCTATACTAGCTAGAATCAAGATTTTTTTTCTTCCATTTTTATCAGAATGGATATTTGTAGCACAAACAAATTAGGCACACATACATGTACACTGTACTCTAAATGTGTTTAAAAATATACAACAAAAAGGCATTTTTAAAAGAGGTGTTGTACAATTGCATAGGAAGTCAGTATCCGGTTCATTACATGTATTTTATTGGCTTAATGAGGTAAATGACCTTGGACAGATTTCTTTTTTTAAATTTACATCATGCCAGGGTATGCTGCTTGTTTGTTTGTATAAAAATACAAATTATTTGTTTGAGAGGAGTTTGCCAATATCAAGCTCTTAATAATTTATGTGTATACCTGTACATAGTACAATGTAATTTAAATTAGATTTTTTTAAATCTACATTACATTCTAATTATAGTGATGATAAATAATAATAATAACAACAACAAAATTTTATTTATTTATTTATTTATTTATTTATTTATTTATCATTATTGTTATTATTACTTGGGGGGGGGGTTCACTAGTATTTTAAATATTTTGTCTCTTGATCATATAAAACTTATCAACAGTGATATACGGATTAACTGTAACAAGCTTGAGACTTTACAAACTGGTATTAAACCCTCAAACCTCACAGAATCACTGCAACAAAGTTCCAGAACTTTTATCTGATTCCTTAGTATATGCATACACACATACATGTACATGTACAGTGTACTAGGAAGGTTAATGTGTCCCCTGAACGCACAGTTTCAGAGTGAGCAATTTCAGGGCATTGAGAGATCATATATGTACATGTATATCTTTAAAAAAAGATAATTGCCAAGAATATCATTTTTTACTATTTACCAAAAGTATACATTGGGTTTAAAGCAAAACAGTCTGTCTTTAATGAGTTACATGTAAGGGTGGAAGGATTTGATAGATAGTTCTGTGTGTATATACCTCTTTGGTTAGCCCCCAAGATTGGTGCCATGTAAATAGGATTTCTTCACCAGCCAAGGTAAAACATACTTGTACAGCTCTCCATGTACTCGGAAATGTCTCCACATTTAATTTCAATTCAATTAAAATGTGGCATTTAAAGTCTGATCACTGGGGCAGCGTGGAGATTGAGAAGGTGTTTGTGTGCAGTTGGATCCAAGTTGGATTCAAGCATGCTCAAAAGTAGATCAAGCTTGATTTCATTTTTTTTTGTAGTTTGCTTTAGAAGAGTGAACATAGTGGTTGCTTTGATTAAACAACATTTACTTCTTTTCTTCAATTTTAACCCGTTGATGACTAGACACGATATCTCATTGCAAGATCTATCGGAAATGCATGTTAAAGACACTATATAACATAATATAACGTAATATCTGACATATCTGACAGT
>JZLH01S0609811.1:31304-41695 GCA_001188425.1 Eucidaris tribuloides | reverse complement strand
GCAAATCTTGAAACATAGCTTTGGCTATGGTTAGGTTTATCTTTTGGATCATAGTCCATTTATGTATCACTTTGAATGCCCCATCAGCTCATCAGTCCTGACATGCCTGCCCCAGCTAGACATGCAGCCAGCGCTATCGGCCCAGCTGATCTTGGAGAGGGCACTGGAATATGAAGGAGCCCGCATTGATAATCTTGAGAAGAAGAATGAAGAACTGGAAGGAAGGTTGGAGAAAATGGAGAAGGCTTATCTGCAACTCCAACAAAAAGTTGTGCTCCAAGATGCGCAGGTGAATAATTGATAGATAAGGAGATGTACTATTTTTTATTTTTAATACTTGCAGGAAGAAACCAGTCTACAAGCTTTGGAAGAGATCATGGCAGGAACCAGCCTTTCGTCCTGGCTGTAGGTAAAGACCAGTTTTTCGTAATCCTTGAGAAAGAAGTGTCTGAGCAAAAGAGTCTTGTATCTGCTGTTGACCTGTATTATAAAATCTCTCAGATCTTCCATTTGGAGTATCCAGTACAGGCTCGAGCCATGTGGGTCATCTTGGACATGGTGGTTTATGAGGTGGAAGCAGGTGCCCAATAAACAGGGGCAGTAAAGGCCTTCAGAGCCTACTACCATTTCAATAAGAAGTGGAGAAAACAATTTACACTTTCCTGATGTACTACAAAATGATCATTCTGGAGCAAAATCCAACTTACACATAATCATCACAAAGAACATTTGGTCAAAGACAAGTAAAAAGCAAACTAATCGATAATAGTGCAAAACAAATTTTACATCTTCATTGAACAAAAGAGAAGTCCAAATATGACAAAACTATCACTCAACTAGTAGTGACAACTATAGCCAATCCCAACCATGTGAGCATTTTACTCTATTTTGAGTATTATTTTACTCATTTTTCTAAGAGTGTATAGTGGAAGGGCAGAGACGTACATGTGTAGACGATTCAGCTGCATTATTTGTTTTTGTTTTTTTATTTCTTATGACTCCCATTTTCTTGTTTTTAGACTACAGTTAGATCTGCTGAGATGGAAGTTGTCAGGCTTCGGATTCAGCTTGGAGAAGAGGACTATGTGAAACTTTGCCTTCCAGAGGGATTCCCTTCTTCTGTTTAATAGTCAACTGGAGCAGACTATAAGGAACAGTTCAATGTTCAACAGGATTTCAGACTGCAGTACCTTGACCCAGACTTTAAAGTTTTTGTGAATCTTACTGCAGGAACTGACATTTTTGATAAGGCAACAATCAAAGTCATTATGTTGTCTGTCCCAGATTCAGATATTGACAACAATATTGATGATAGGAGCAGTGAAAGTGGCACCAGCATGTCTTCATATGATACTGTGTTGGTTCCTCCGTCTCCAAACAGCAGTAAGAAGAATTTGTGACCACTGAAATTTCGCATACCTACTTTCTCATATGATGTTGAGGCTACATTAAAATGGGGGAATCAAACGTACCACGAGGATGGAACACTACTGACACAGGGGGTAGTGAATAAGAGTGCCATCCTAGAAAAACTTGCAGTAACTGTTTTTTTGTTATAGCAAGGAAATAGGTAATAACAGACCTAGTCTATACCAATTTTCTCAGTTTTATGAACATTTTATCATGGATCTTTTTTTTTTGTCCACAGTTACTTAGTCTGAGATGAAACCGGATAAGTTGTGCACTTGTTTTAAAATTTATTTATTTCTCAGGTGTTCTTGTGGTGGGTGTGAGGCCATGGAGAAGGTCCGTGAGTCCATCTGTTGCAAGGAGATCGACAAAGTTGTGTCAATGATGGATGAGTGCGACGAGGAGGACAACCTGGACTGCAGTACGGATGATCCAGGTTTTCATGGAGTGTGCCTGCACCGGTACGTGCTGGACACAGCATACCACGGGAACCGGCAGCAGTACGAGAATACTGCAAGAGTTGATGCTACTGTCGAGTAAGTGTATATATTTAGCTTGAGTTCAGAAACTACACATAACATTTTTATTTTTGCAATTTTGTATTTTTTTTATTTCTTTAATGCTAAAATTTGTAAGAGTCTTATAGTATTCTCATGTTGATTAATTTTACAAACTAAACTCCCATTTCCTTTTCGTTTTTAAGAATGGTGATCGAGTAGAATGAATCTACCTGAACTACAAACAGTTCTACAGGTATAGATTTTGCTGGAGGTCAAGTCAAAACAAGACTCATCATTGTCAAGTTGTCAACTTCAGAAATGCATATTCTATTATAATATCCTCTGCTTAAAAATGTGTAAAAGCTTTGGAAGAAGGAAGAAAGTCAGTGAAGAAGTTATCATCTGGTTATTAGCTGAGGTTCATGCTTCCATGAAAAATCTCAAAGAGAAACATGGAAGCATGTTGAAAGAAATGGAACATTTGAACAAGTGCTTCCCGCCAATATGTGGTGACTTCAATTACTATACTGCTTCTTACAACCAAGCTGCAGAGCAACTGAATAGGACTGAAAGAAGACTAAAAGAGTATGACAGAAGCTGTTGAAATTTGACAAGAAGAATGAAAAGAAAAGATGAAAAAAAATCAGGAAATGAAACGAAAATGTTCTAAAATGACTAGTATGGAGAGACCAAAAGAGGTCAAAGATGAATTAGAAGATACACGACAAAAACTACAAGAAACTGAAGGAAGTTTAGCTGAACTCGGTGGAGAGGTCAGGTAAGGAGACAAAAGGGGTTGGAGCAGACCAAGAAAGTATGGTATTTGAAGTGACGCTTGAGCCCAGCAAGGGCCCATCAGGAAACCAGCAGCTCTGAGTCTGATAGAGAACGCTATCATACCCGAATTTGTCTTCTTCAGCTAAGAATTCAAGAACAAGAAGATCTCATACATGTAGCACTCATGGATTGACGAGGAAAAGTCTGTCTTTTTAAGATGGCAAGTACAACAATGAAGTTCAAGAAACTATAATGGAACTGCTTTCCCTTAACGGTCTCAATGTCTAAGGTAAATAGAGTGATAAGGCTCGTTCTGAAGAAGATTGGAAACAGGGATATTGGGTGTTTGCCAGGCCTTAGAAGCATATCACAATTCGCACTAGAAGCTAAACATTTCGCTGACAAGCCTGACATAGAAGTAGCCAAAGCAATGCTTGAAAACAAATTGACCAAATCTCTTGGAAATTACATTCATGGTGATGGCACCAGGAAATGTAAAAAAATATTGTGGACTTAAAAGCAAATTATCAGAATATTCAAAAGAATTCACATTTTGTTTGGAGGAATAAAACAGTTCAATTCATCTGATGCTGAAGTACAATGGCATAGTGTGTAAGTGTGTAATTCCCTTGACAACTGATTTCTTTGAGATATTTCCGATTATGGTGATAAGTGCTCCCACTGAGGTTGTATGATGCAAAATTGCCACCAGGAATGTGACAGAGCTTTGTGAATGTTGCTATAATTTTTCCAGATCACAAAGATGCCATGTAAGAGCATGGGAACCACTTAATTGCTATAATTAAATGCCCTGAAAAGAATGATGCCCTGAAAGCTGTCTTCCATGACTTGATTGAAGAATTTGAAAATCTCAATACCATTCTTATAGATGGTAAAGAAATACTAATTGAAAAGTATCTTGGAGGAGATTTAAAATTTCTTAAGCAAATCATACTCCTCTTTTTCTGGGACATATTCTTGCATATGGTGTATTTGCAGTAGTAGCAAACAATTTGACATGTCAAAGAAGTAAGAACTGGTCTGGTGGTCTTGCACTGATTAACCCTAAAAAGCCCAAGGGGGGCACATTGTGCCCCCCCTACCAATTTTTTTTTTGTCACGTCCTCAATTTTTGTCAAAATTTGATCAAACTTGGTGACTTTTCCTAAAATTCTATGGCAAACATTTTGGTGTATAGTTTAGGGTTACCCGTGAAATCGTGTTGCCATGGCAACCACATTTTGAAGGTCATGTGTGTCATTTTTTGGTGTTATCTTCTATTTTTACTACATAGAAGAGTTACTGCCACTTGTTTTTCGTATCTATTGACTCAAATATGATATGAAACGTATGTTTCATCTATTTTGAAACATATTCAATACATTTCTTTTGTTTTTCTTTATTTTGGAAGGGTAAAATGGCGCCAAAACAATAAAAACAATAAAAAATATTGAAAATTCATTTTTCTTGCTTTTTTCCCCTTTATTTTCAATTTTAAATCATCAGATTACAAGATTTGATGTATCAAAGTGCAATTCCATCAAAAAAGTTTACCAGAATGATAAAAAATGCATTTATTCAAGTTATTTTAATGCTTTAGTGCAACCAACAGTGCATAGTAATTTGTGCATATACGCATTACATTCCCACTATATATATTGTAACACAAAATATGAGCCCCAAACAGTCAAAGTTTACTCAAAATACTTATTTTCTATCTTAAAATATGTGATCTTGTATATTTAGAGACAAATTAATCACTTGTGAGTGTATACAAGGGATATTAAGGACGAAAACTTCGAAATATTCAACAAAATCCATATTTTCTATGTATTTCATTATATTATGGTGAATAGCGCCCCCATTGGTGACCTGGAGAATTTGATGGTCAGTGCGCTTTGTAGAATTTGAGTTGCTTTCATGTGTTTGCAAATTATGAGAGTGATTGGTCAAAAAATAAGTTTTAGAGAGTGGGCATCATATGTGCCCCCCCCCCCGGGCACGAGAGCAAAATAGCTATCGGGTTTTTAGGGTTAAGGAAAGGGTGATTTTATACAGTGGTAAATGCGACAAGGTATCTATCAGGACCAGAGAAGAATGTTACACAGCACAGAGTTCAGATGACAAAACGCCCATCCACAGGATTACAACTAGGTCATAGTTTGGCCAAGGTATCACAATTGAAACAAGGAATAGCAGTGCAGGTAGGTGACCAGTGGATGACAGAAGAAGCTAAAGACTTTTACACACTACTGCCTAAAGAATGGACAGGGTATCAAGGCCAGCACTTCCGACCCTAGAAGAGAGATAGTTGACCAAAAAGAAACAGCTACCAAAAACATCTGACTTGCAAAAGATACACAGCTTTCCCAAATTATTAATGCAAAAGGAAGTTAAAAGACTGTCCTAACCCCAAAACATGGCGTGATTTGTGTTATACCATCTTTCTAATGGTAACACTTTTCAATAATTAGAAGAGGCGGTGAGGTAGCCAAAGTGAGAGTGAAGGTCAGACGGGATCTGACACGGGCACATGTCCTTACCATGGCCATTCTGGACGATGAAGAGGTGATCAAGAAACCGGCTATTGCTTCAACCATTGATCAGGTTGAAGCAGAGTTGAGATGGACATGCACATATTTTTCCAACTCATCCATGAAGATAATCCTTGTCTACAACAATTTGTTTGGAGGATACATGTATATTTTGTCTTTCTTCTTCTTAATTAACCACTAAAAGCACACCGATGTGTGAATTTCATTCTCATTTTCAAGGGACATTTCAATTCTGTTCATCTTATCTCATAGGGCTTGGTGGGGACTTCAAAACATGTACACAGAATTTTGAAATTCATTACTTCTACGAATTTATGCAAACGTATTCAAAATGTGAGGAAAAATGTTATTCCTCCCCTTTCCTCCTATTACATTCTTCTTTAAGTGTACGGTGTGTGATCTCCATAAAACTCATAGCTAGTGCCTGGCAAAATTTGTGTTTATTTTGTTCAAAATTTTCTGAATATACATGTATGTCAACACCAACCGTGTACTACATGCTTTTTATTGCATTTTCAATCCCAAAATGCAATTGATGCATCAGTTCCCAAGACCTTAATGAAGACCTGATCAAAGAATTGATTCAAAAGATTGGAACAAGACAAATTTCTTACAGGATGGAGGATGGAGGTAATCCTTATCTTAAGCGTCTTAAGCAGACTGCACGAGGGGTAACATCTCTATGTCACGGAATGTGTTTTATTACTAGTTGCTTTCTGAATCCACTCAGTGTTTCAAATTGCTGCATGCACTGGTGTTGCATGCATTGTTAATTTTGTTATATGTCCAAATCGGATTTGGTGAACATGCTAATAGTGACATAGAGGAGCTGATGATCGCCAAGTTAACAATCTTTAGCGAATCAAATTTGCTGAATTGGTGTATAAGATTAATGAAGCCAACAAGAAGGGCTTTATCAGCATTGTCTGCACTGACTTGTCCTGCAGTTGGAATTGCACCACGCAGCAGAATGTTATACCCAACACAATTCAGAAGATTTGCTCAAAGCCTCACACAGCAACAATTCTATGGCCAACCCTGTTTTAGCATTACTTACAAGTTGTAACTATCATAATAAAGAGGAGATCACTTCGGCCTCAAACACACACATGCACACGCACACACACACATTTTATTTCAAGCATAATATGCACAATATGGGGTGGTCCCTTGAAAAACTGGAACAGTAATTACACTTTTGATGTCAGCAATGAGATTATCTTAGGAAAATAATACCAAGATAAGTAGTTTTTGTTCTAGAGCAAGTTTCGTGACCAAATGTTACATGTACATTCCAAAATCTTTGCTTTTCAACAAAATTCATGCTGAAAAATAATAACATTACCACCCAAAGCAATAATTTGTTGAATTCCATCAATGGATATTCTTTACTCCCAATGCTCGTATATAGAATGCATATCAATAAAGTAAATTGGATTACTGCTTACAACAATTTCAACATGGAAATGTCACTTTTTCAAACATGGATTTTGTTGAAAGGGGAGATTTTGGAGATTCATATCGTCAACCTGAAATACATCCATCGCCAGATAATGTGACTCTCATCAGTGATGAGAGTCACATTATCTGGCGATGGATGTATTCATCACTTTAAAATTCAAGGAGACATTCCCACATTGCAGAGAGGAAATCCAGAAGGACAGATTGACTATGACAGAGGTTCTCATCCGGTATCTATGGTATCAAGACACGCCTAGTTTGCTGAGACTAAAATTTTGTAAACAGAGAGGGAAGGGGGGTGAGGAACATAGGTTTGTAGATGATTTTTGTTTTGTTTTTATTTATATGAGGGGGATCTATGCATCTGATTATTGTGAAAAACAATAGGGAAATTTTTGTCTTTATAAATATTTAGAGTATGAGTCTTTGAATTAATAACAACAATAATTATGATGAATAACAAGAATAATAATAATTATGATGAATAACAACAATAATAATAATTATGATGAATAACAACAATAATAATAATTAATTTTTAATAAAAAAATATATATTCCCTTAATTTCCATTTCAGAGAATGAAGTCAATGAGGACGCATTTCAGCTTTTGAATGAAGACTTAATCAAAGAACCATTTCCGAAATTCGGACCGAGGAGCAAATTTACTCGAAAATATCTGGAGTACAGGTACATGTCCAGGAATGGTACAGAAAAAGCAGAAGATATGTTAGATGATGCTTTACCACAGGATGCTCAAAATTAACTGTGAATTTATTAACCTATAATCAAAATATCCCGATCATGATGCTGAAAAATTAAAGTTTGTCAAGAGTAGTTGCCCAGTTGCCTATATACATGCAAAAATTAAAAAACATTTCTTCCCCCCCCCCCCCCGATGTATTGCTTGCAGAATGATTGGAGCTTGCCATTGATCATCTCATAAGTAAGCAGCTGTGCAAGTTTTGTGAGTGCAGTTGTAATGTTCTTTGCATCTTTTTATGTGTTTGGGATACAGCTTTTTTTTGTGGTTACAGTATGCTTCTGTCACATTTGTTCCTGACTTCCTGTCTTAATTTCTCAGAGGACATAGAGTTAGGGTTATGATTGAAATAGGGTTTGGGGTTCAGAATAATGTAGGGATAAGGATAAGGGTTCATTTACATTTGGGGTGAGGTTTTATGCTGGCTTAACATACAGATTTTCCATGGGAGCACTTGTTGCTGGAGCAAATGTCATGGAATCTTTTTTTGCAAATAGATGAAATTGGAACTTGGGAAGATGAAACTCACACAACGAGTCCTTAAAGATTGTGTCATTGATTTGCACGTCAAAAAACATCTATATGAATGAAATCAGCTGAAATCATATCCAATGTGAAGATTAATATAAATAAACACCTCTCATAGAGACTTGGGGTAAAATATTGAGTTTTGGTGAAAATCTGGACGGTTAAAGTTCATCCTTTTTCAAATTACTCGGGAGCAATTTCAAAAAATCTGCGACGTCAAACATGCACGTGTCGTTCCAAAATTGTCCGATCAGCCGTTAGCCAATGGTCGCGCGGGGGTTAAAGTCACTATATAACACTGTGGAAGACCCGTTTAAAAAAGTTGTCGAATTTTGCTATCTGACATATCTGACGTGTTTGAATGGACAAATAAACACACTAGAACACAAAAGTTTGGACAGTTACGCTGTCACTAGTACAATATGTGCAGATACAAATTGGCACATTAATTTTATATCGGTCGATAGGAAATTCTGCAACACAGCAGTCTATGGAGAAAAGCTGGAATGGTCTCTCAATGACTTCACTTTTTTAAAGCACTTAATGATTGTTTTACACTGCAATTTTTTCAGGGTTTCATTTTTAGACTGTATCAAAGACACTAGTAGCATGGGGAATCATGTAGCTCAGATTTCTTAAACTGGAAACATTGTTATACAGTGCCTTTAAGCCGTTTAGCCAATCACTGTGCGCTCCGCTGGTCTTGCGACGGTACACAGTAACCGCGATTCGCAGTTTGAGCAAAATTGAAACTCACGAAAAGAACAACATTCTGGTAACATGTCATTAGTTTTTCTCATAAAACAACAAATTCATGACGTATGGATCTCAGACTTTCAACACACCATTTGTAAGTACTATACTACCGTTTGGTATTGATAATGAAGGGAAGTAATGGATTGCACATCCCTGACACAATCTTTAAAATAGTCTTAAAACAAGAATGTATTTTTGTTCAATATTTGTTGTTGATGACTTTAACACTTTGGGTGCTATCAGCGCACCAGTTCCCGAGAAAACAATTGGTTCCATATATTTTAATTCGAAAGATACACTTCGCTGAAATTCCTTGCAAACTTATTTTTTCGTAAAATGAAGACATGGAGGATGCAACTTAATAGTTTAAAAACTCTTGTCTTGATAGAATTTGGATTTTTCAAGAAAATCATAAATTTCCAAAAGGTTATTAACTTAAGAGCAAAACAGCTTTGCACCCAAAGTGTTAAAATAAAAATCATTATTTTATTTTTTTTCATAGGCAAGATAGAACCTACCGTCTCACTTCGAGGGCATTCTTAGAGGAGAAAGGAGGCAACCATTCATACTCTTCCTGGGTGAGAGTTTTGTCATCTTCGAGGGGAGGGCCATGGCAGCTCCTTCACTATTGAAGGCAGTTGACCTCTGTTTCAAGACAACACATGTCTTCGACGTGGAGTATGCTTCACAATGTGCCTCAACTTGGGAATTCATACAGAAATACATCATTGAATTAAGTGACAATGTTGAGGGCAAAATTGGAATGTCGCCCTCTGTGCATAGACTAAGGGCACATCTTAACAATTTGTCCCAGTGGATACTGAAATTTCTAGTTTACAAACTGTAAATGAAGATTGAAAGCAAACAAAAATTACTCTTACTTTGATATATTGTTTGGAATTATTTTTACATACAAGTTCCTTGAATTTTATCTCCATGTAGTTCATTGCAAGGTAGGTCAAACCTGGGGTTAAAGGCTAAAGCAAAATTAAAAAGGTTATTTAACTTTACTTTGCTCCAGCAAATTTGCCAATTTTTTCAACAGCGGCTGTCATTGGAACGCCGAGATATTCTGGCATCTCAGCTTGCTATACCGAACAAACCGCAATGACAAAGGGCTGGAATGCCCTCGCTTTCATAAGGAAGACGATGCGAGGTATGTCTCCATTGTCATCGCGGTTTGTCCGGTATGGTTGGCCGAGATGCTAAAATATCTCGACGTTCTGATGACCGCCGCCATTGAAAAATTGGCAAATTTGGAAATTGCATTGCCTCCGAAAAATGGCCCTAGAATCAAAACGCCTTACTCAAAATCAATGATCTTGGTATCATTTTATTGAAAAAAGAATGTTCTAACCAACGAAATAAAACTTAATGACTTTTTGCCGATAATGGTGAAGAAATTAGCGATCATGCTCGTAGCATTCTTTCTGGGCCACCCTGTATAGTATTTCATCACATGTACATGTATAACCTATTAGTTATTAATGTCTGAGTTGTATTATTTTTGTGATTTGAAAGGGTGCATAATTACATGTACTATGCATTTCAACCCTGAGCCTCTGATTCTCAAAGGTTAAACACCTGGTTCATGGAGGCATCCTGAGTGATACACACATAAACACTACACAAGAAATAATTT